>JBCAUG010643343.1:0-13970 GCA_038406175.1 Haplosyllis leylae | reverse complement strand
CTAGCCCCCCCGAGACTCTAAATCTGTGACATTTCCAAACAATTTGTTAGTACATGTAGTATGTGTCAGAGATGTGTACATCTGTGGCGTGCGTACAGATTTATTGGTTGCTCCTGCTGTTCATCAGAACGACTTATATTCTGACTTTGGTGTCTGTCTGTTTGTTTGTTTGCTTGTTGGTCGTTTGCTTGTAGACAGAGAACTTATTTCAACTATTAACATCAGATGGCTCACAACTCTGATTTCAAATATTGACACTAAATGGCTCTCCATCTTACATAATGACACCACAGACTCCTAAAGACATCACAAGTGCTAAATGACACCTCACATTACTTACAATAACTCAGTATCACTTCATATCACATAGTTCTAGTTAACAATTCATTATTACTTAGTATCAAACTTTGTATTTGTTAACTTAGTACAGGTGCAACACAATGCTGGTAAGCATTCTTGTTTATGTTATACCTCCATAACAAGGTCACCAATCTCTGCAGCAGTGACCTCACAAAGTAGGTTTTACATTGTGTACCTTTGTTACACTTCTGGATCCTCCATCATTACATCATCAGGGGATATATCAACCTAAATCAACCAAAGTTATGGGGAAGAATGAAGTTCCGGACGTAACTGGTACAATTGGAACGTAGTTGAAGAGGATGAGATGTACTACATCATTGCAGGATCATTTTTTATATTTCTTGGGGTTTATTCTCGGCCAACAGTGAAAGGTCAGGGATGCAGATGCAATGAATTCATCTAAAAACACGGGTGTTATTTAACGAACAACTGGTTATCTAATCATTATAACGAGACAAGATGGATGTTCCGAGTCGCAAATTAGACAACAGCCGAATCCGAAATACCCAGAGACAGGAGGTGCCCGTTTGATGACTCAATACAGATACGTCTTAAATCAAACAGCGCCCGACTACATCGAATTATAGGGCTCCCAACGGGGCAGAGGTGAATCGAGGGAGGAGCGGGGGTGGATGAAACTTGAGAGAGCACAGGGAGCAAAGCTGTCACCTGAGTCCCCCTGAATGTATACTTCTTTCTCGGAAGTTCAATCTTCTGCGTAAAAGGAAAACTTGTCATCGATTTTTATCAATACGAGTTTCATACAACAATCGCCCGATATAAAATTACCATTCTCAGGTGCCATATGACTTTTTCGACTTGGAACTTGTTGATTGAACAGTGAACACGGAATTGATCAATCCAGAGGAACCAAATGTGCCTTTGCTGTTTTGGGCCACCTCTCCCATTTCCCTGAGGCCTCTGTGTCATGGTTCTAGTTCTCTCAGCAGATATCTAGTTTTTTTATAGTGAATATGAAATTTCTTGTAGTGGACATGCAGGTTATAGCTGCAGTCCTGCATTAACCTAGAAAATGTGGCCAAAAGGAAATGGTTGTATTTTGCAAGCAAAGCAAACAAAAGCACAAACATCGTATATCTGCTACAGGAAAAAAACAAAAATAACTGCTTATCCACTAACAGACCTGTAGACATGACTCAAACGGTAACAAAGGCTAAAGAAACACTTCATTCCCCTTTCTTTACGTCACATGAATTTGGAACTGTGGTTTTTTTTTCAACTTTGTACAATTCCGTTGGCTGGTACAGAATGAATGTTCCCGTCAAAGCCCCTGCGAAAATATGTACATGATTTTTTATTCCTTGTATTCTTAGCGCTGACACCAAAAATACGTCTCTAGATTAACTTTTGGTGTAAGAAACACAAGGAAATCACTTTTCTGCAGCGAGAAGCTCATATTTCAACCCACTTTAACACTAGATGTATTGAAAAAGATGCGAAAAAGGTTCAATTTTACGAGGTTGCTGCATCATGAAATAGGCTGAAATATATGTCTGCGTCAAACTCGAAAGAAGTTTTGCTAAAACTAGCTGGCATAATTAGGCCTGGTCTGCCAGTCTGATCTACGACAGGGACAACGAACTGAAATTAATCTCTTATCACAGTATAGTTCAATGCAACAAAATTTTGAACCCCTGCGCAATCAAACTGAAATCAATCTTGCGTAATCGTGATTCTTTTTGGACAGAGATAGCCTCAAAAATGTCAGCTGTGTCATTGTAGTATCAATTGCTAATGATGTTAATTAAGACCGGCGGCCCAACCTCTCGAACCATAAATCACCATAAAATCACTAATTTTGGGACATTGTGTTAGGTTTATGTTTGTGTACAAAAAGGCCATACTCTGATTTTCAACCAGGTCCTGGACAAACACCGAATCTCTGGATTGCTGATTTAAGGTGTGCTCACACTGAGCGACACCGAGAGTGACACATGCACGGAGACCGATGAAATGGCTAAAAGGAGCCAACGGCATCACTGGCAGGGCTTCGGTGCAGTGTGAAGTGTTCTGCACATTACAGTGGAACCCATAATTATGGTTGTCGGGCTCAATCTCAGGAACGTTCTCGGTGTCGTCCAGTGTGAACACACCATTAAGAATCTGAACAAATACATCAGGGTTCTCGTGAGGTACGACCACTGGTGATCCCACAAAATTAAATGGCTGAGTCGACCCTAATACTTTGATTTTGGATACGTTTGTATGAAAACATGACAAGAAAAGCAAGCTCTCTTTTGGAACAAACTATTTGCCCAAGATGGTATTGCATAGCATACACGAGAAATTACAGGTTAGACGCCAGTATTTCTCATCAAAAAGTTAGTTGTACAAAACGTACTCGTCTAGTATCTCAACATATTCAATGTAAATTTTGCAATCCTGAGAGGACTTGATAAATAAACAAGGGCAAAATTAAGGTAACCCCAAGGTAAAACATCTGTTACACTGTACAGAGGGTTGTTATAAACTTTCAAGGCTGATTTTTTCCAGGGTACAAATTAGAAGGGTAAATAGGCAAAAAAGCACAGCACATTGGTGGCATTCCGTCACATACATATTGCCTCTGTTCCTAACCACATCGACCGCAAACACAGTAGCAGTGGTTATATAAATCCAAACCACAGGCGCGATCTCCTTTCGTAACATAGTCACAACAATGTAACGTTACCATAGGTAGGAAGTGGGTTATGCTCTAAATCCGTGAACGTTACCAGGAAGAGAGCAACGCATCTGGTTACACTGTCATGTCGGTAGTGGAAGTAAATTTTGGTTTGACAAGTTGTTGTTATTGATTTTCAGGTAAATGTTGACAGTAAACACCAGTGGGTAAACATTTTTCTAGCAGATGAGTTAATTTACTGCGTTTTGTTGGTTTTTTACTTCTTACATATGGCTGCCAAATAGAAGACATGAATGTTATACAAACCAATCAGCCAAGTCTCGGTGATCAAGAATGATTCGAGAAGAACGGATTATTCCGTTCCATTATTACTGAAAACAAAAAATGATGGACACTGCATGCATGCATGAAAGGTTCTTTCAATACTGGAAATCGTATCATATAACACTATTTCCGTTGATCCCATATATCACCATGGCAACTGGAAAGGTTGGATGAAGCGTAAAATAAGAAATGTTCGGCCAAGATCTGTTAAATGTGGCGACAGCCACGAGGTGTGGCTAGTATTTAAATATTCTAACTTTCCCAACTAGCGTTAATGTTATGGTTCCACCGACAATTTGGATTGAGTCACCGTGTCCAGATTACTCAAAATCACTGTACACCTAGTGACTACAGCTTTTGGATCTAAAACAGTTTACTGTCAAATGAAATATTAGAATCTATCGCAGACACATAATCTAAGTATTCACTGAAATTATTACGTCCACTACGTCCAGCCTGGCCTGTTGAGACGTTGACCTTGAAAATGAGATTCTGTCTTGACCTTGATCCTGGCAACATTGTCCAGGCGACGTTTAAACACAAAATAGGAGCTTATAAACAGTCCTTCTTTCTTAACCCAGGTGTGTTTTTTGTTATGGTTTTGCAAGAGGTAAGGCAGGGATGGAATGAAAGGCCAGAAGAAGTTTGTAACGATTTACTGCAGTCATAACAGCAGATAGCGCCGAGTTCCAATCTCAGTATCACTTACCCTGTTCCAGTAACCCACACTTCACTATCATACCTCTCCAATGATAACACGTTCTGAATCATCGTTACAACGCCGATGGAAATTTCTACACGGGAGTTTAATACTAGTAGAACTTGTCATACGCGTACACCCACCCATCCTTGGATAAAAAGATGGCGTACATTTAATTCACCGTCAGTTCGTTCACACTAATTTTTTATTTCAACGTTTTGCGCAAACATTATCAAACAATAATCAAATTTGCTGTTTTCTTTTTGCTCTGTTCTACATTTTTGTTCAGTTGGCGACAAAATAATTGCTCGTTACGTGTGCCTGGAATCATTCGTATACATACAGTGAAAGAGTGGTATGTCCGCATATGGCAGGTTTTACTGTACATTGGTTTTTCGCAATCATTACCGCCCACGTACGAAGTACGAGGGAAAGTACTGTTTTCACAGGTGTCTGTCTGGGGGGGGGGGTGCCTCAGTCAGGACCAGGACAGGGCACCCTCCACCCCTCCCTCCCTCACCAGGACAGGGTACCCCCACCAGGACCAGGACAGGGTAACTCCCCCTCCCCCAGGCAGGACATGTCACAGACCGGATACGGCACGGGCGTTACGCCTCTTGCGTTTTCACACAAGAGGACTTTCTTGTTATAGTTTGGGATTCCTTTTCACGTATATATCTCCAAACTCCCCCTTGAAGTTGCTTATTTGTGTTGGATTACATTAGGTTTAGTTTGCACATACAATCACGACTGCGGTGAACGGTATGCATTCTACTTATGTAACAATTGTACCACAATATGCGATCAAAGCAAGTTCCGAAAATTCCACCTCAACAGAATAAGAGAGATGTACGTCAAATTCGTGATGAGACGGATCTTCTAAGATGCAAACAGTTCGTTTTCCAACCATTCCAACCACATGATTCTGTATGACTGGAGATACCTAGTGTCCGCAAACGAATGGGACATACATGTCGCCAAAAATCCTCGTAAAACCCTCATTGACCATCAGCTGTCTACCCAGATGTTTAGGGAGCATAAAGCCAAGTTTTATTGGGGGAAGGGTGGGGTGGGGTGGGGGGGGGGGGGGTTGGCGGTCACGGAATTGGGAGGTTACCGTCTCATTACACATTTGTTTCGGTATGGTTTACCCCCCTCCTCCCCCAGTCGCCCTCCAAAAAGAGAAAACATCTCATGAAGAACATGAACTTCAGATATGGGTCGGACAGTTCATGCGCCCCCTCTCAAAAAAATGTAAAACTTCTCATTTCATGAAGAACTTACGACTTCAGATTTGCACCGTAGCTACAATTGTGACAGAGTGTTTAACACCAGTCCTGGGCTGCCTCCTTCTTCTAATGATACTGACCGATTTAGAAGAAACCACAATAAAAACGACATAAACGAGTGGTACAGTGGCCCCTGGATAACTCGACATTGAAGAATGTCGACTAAGATATTTGAAGCAAAGTAAAAGAGAAACCGAGCTGAGACGTAAAGTACATTCCAATATGTTTCTTTATAAAAATAGCCAGATATATCTGCTCGACAAATAGAGATATATATATCTGCCAGACAAACTAATAACAAGTTGACACTGTTGTTCACAAAAAATTCTGCAGCAAAAACGAAAGAAAACTGGAATTATGATACCAGTACTGTTTTTGATAGAACAAAAACTGAAATGTTGACTACAAATGTCCGAAGTATTCCCGTGCGGGGACAGTCCAGGTCCCTGTCCAGCTCTCAGTGCAGATCCTTGCCCAGCTCGTTTCACTTGAAAAGACTGATGGATCTCTGGGGAAAAAAACACCCCTCAACCTTAATGCACTGCGATCCCAACCACATCCAGCTAACACCATACCTTGTGTCGATTAATAACTTTTTTGTTAAACGTCTGTACGTCTGTGCAGCATAATTAATGGAAAGAATTCATAGTTTGGTAAACACGGGGCCGTATATCATGCTGATCAGTAAATAGCATAGAGCTCCTGGCTGCAGTTCATCTTTGCAGAGAGCTTTTTGTACTGTAACCAGAGCCTCACTCCTCCGTCTACTTCCAGCATGTTTCTCTTACATTTAATACATCTATGAGGTATTTCTACTGAAATGTTTTCAGAATTTTGCTCCAAACAAATGTCTATTACACTGCTTGTAAATTTTTCACGGTGAAATGCAGGAAAAATCCCCCATGACGAGGGTTTTCTTGGGAACGCTACAAAACTGGAACTAACAACCATGCATTATCCAAGTAAATCCATCCGCTAAAGGCCCATTCAAAAATGACGTTTACATTTGCGTCGAATTTATTAAACGTTTGCGTCTAACTTTAAACATTGTGTTTAATTAAGGGGATGCAAATGCAAACGTAGCAAATGGGTTTGGAGACCCATTCTCTGCATTTGTTTTGTGTCACCACAGGTCAACTTTACGTGTAAACGGACCTTAAGCCAAGTTAAGGTTCACTCACACCACAGCGATGCCTGAGACGGGTGTATTGTTGCTGTCTTGCAATTTTTGCCTGTGTTTGGCATGAAATTTTTATCTCACCTACCGATTTATCTCGTTTCTCAAGTAACAAAATTTTTGCTTTGTCACTCAGTTTATGCAACGAGAACGTTACATAATGACCATTCGTATTGAATTGAATTTATGACTGTTGTTATTTCTATGCGTAGAAAATAATTTTTGGGTCGTTGGAGAGGAGGTGATGGTTGAACTCATGACTCAAACCCTGTTGATCTTTTAGCAGAGCTCCGTGAAGTAGTAAACAACTAAAAAACTGACGAGAGTCCACTTTAGTCGCAGCATCGTGATTAGATCCTGAAACATCGACAGCACGGCTTGCGAACGACCACACGTGGAAATCTAAAGATTTATCTGTGGTAAACACCTTGAGAAATACTGCGGGTTCTTTACTCTGGCTCCCGGATGCTTGATAAAGTAACTGCTTAACTTCTAACTAAACTCAGGTGCTTACTTTACTTTGCTGTTGTTGTTGCTTCGGACTCTGCATTCATGTCGGGCAGCTCTGTACAACGTAACGAACGAAACGACGTTCACTACCGGGAAACGAGTGATTATAACCAACGTAAAGATGTGTAACCAACGAGCGCCTGCTGTCGTTTATCATCATCACTGTCAACGTTGTTGTCAACATTATCACTGTTGGTGCACAATGTCTCTGTTGAGCATCTGGTTCATGGAAAGTAACTGGTAACAAATACATTTGTGCAACTTCACAGAAGGTGAAAGAACAACAAACCAACCAATCACTTAAATAATAATGCAGAGAAAGATGATTGAGAACAGTCATATTTGAGTTTCTTCTCAAATAACAATTTTTATTTAATTAAGTAGATGAATTCGATGAAACAATTGGTGCATGATTTACAGACTATTTAAATTCATGTGACTCTGTGAAACTGTGCATCTGAAGCTGTGTTAGTACCTGAGGTTCGGGCTACACATCTGGCTGAATTAGTTTTTGTCAAATTCGTCTAATTAGACTTAAGGAACTTAAAAAACTGGAATAATCAACTGTATTTTGAGTTGTTAACAGGTTACCAAATTTAAATTCTTTAAATTTAAATTCTTATTACGTGACCGGTGTACTATTAATAGAATAAAAGAACGTACTTTGTTCAAAACTAAAAAAAATCAACTGTATTTGCATTTTACGAAGAAATTTAATTCGGCACAAAATCAACCATTTAAGATATCAGTTAAATAGCTATTTTGGGGATTTTTGGCTGAAATTGAAATGACTATTAAGCAGATAAATTTCATAATTTATAATGTGACTGCTACCAATTTCTGCTTGATCAAATAACTTGACGACCAGTCAAAATGTACGTACTATTATTTGTCATATTTAAAGTATGGGTGTGGGCATATGTATCTTTGCAAATCAAAACCTTTCAATAACTTCTCAATGTACGAGGCAAAAATGTGACACAATATTGACACTGTGTACACAACCGTCTGGTGTGCCGACTGTGACACTTTCTGTATCTACTTCTTTAAATAGAAGCTACCTGACAGAACTACATTTCACACTCTTTTAACTGTTCTCTAGTTTACTTCGTTTATTTGCAGTTTGCATTTGACAGTGCGAAAAATGTAGGTTTGAACACAAAAATGAAATGCCAAACCACCATGTTCCTAATCCTGACTGTTGATTCACAACATGAGCCAGCCAGTCGAACCTTGGAGCTTCTCGTGTCGTCTTAATCTGATACTAAGTACACTGAGTACTTGTAACCACAAATGGACAGGTGTTTGTTGATTCAGTCTGTAGATTTCCAAGGATACAATAGACCTGTAAGGATACTTCATGTATAGTGCCTGAATTGAACTGTCCAGAATTGAATTAGATTTCAACCAATGACTGAAAATGCTTCAGGAGATACCATATTTTGGTTGTCATGGTACCAATGAACATATCAGCATCATGCTCCTGACCACAGTATGAACCTTTCGTTTAAGGTCACTCCATTGGACGCACCTTCCCCGCCCACGCCCACAGTGGTGGCTCAGTCAAATTTTAAGGTCACAAAATATCCAGATACCACTCATGGATGTACATTGATCACTCTCTGTGATACTACAGTAAGTCCGTTTTTGAGGCCAAATCATCAATGGACGTCAACAAACTGGTCCTACTTTTTTCCAATATCAAACTGGCTTGCTACACTTTGCAAGGAAGGAAGGCTGGCGACTGGAGGCCACGGGTCAAACCTTGGTGAGAACAAGGATCCGTATCAAATACCCCAGATGCCCCCTATTTCAGTACAAAGGGGAACAACCAGAACAAAGTGATATTTTTCCTGTACTCTTTCGAATGAGTAGCCATTTGCGATTACTTCTCTCTGTAATCATTTACCGTTTTGAGCACAACTCCTTGTAAAAACTGATGGGATAAGGCTAAGAAAAGATCAATGTTTGTGCCATTTAGTGAACTTTCTTTCATTCCTGAACAACATTGATGACTAAACGCAGCATTCTGATTGGCCAAGAAATGCATCACGTGACTTATTTGGTTAAGATAATGAGACTCTGCCAGAAAATCACATGGTACATTTTTTGGGCAACACAGAGGACTAGATTTTGTGATCAATGGCATCAAAGTAGTCATGACATTCATCCAGGTTTTCTTTAAATGTCATCCAGATTGCCCCTATGTCACCAAGTGAGCCTTCCGGATGACTTTGGTGAACCAAACGTCTGTGTTATAAACCTTCGGGCTCACTTGTTTATTCATTAGGGTTGGCGGGGCTCCAGCGGTTGTGTTTTTCGCCAGAACCGCTCTTCATTAATCCAATTAATGTTCTCTTTCGTGTGAACAGTTTTGCCTTGAATTCCTCAGAACGTACGGGTTTTCCCAAGATTACCACGCAATGTGCGTAACACAAACAACAGTTCTGTTGTCATCCGAATTTGCGTATTCATTGGAAGTTTAATTTTTTTCCCCAATTCACATGAAATATTGAGGAACAAATAAAGGTATATCTGTTGGACGTTACGAAATGGGACGGTAACAATTGATCTTCCGCGTAATCGGATGATCCAGACAAAATTCCTTTGAAAAGCACCTTGTTAAATAACATAACGTTATGGCCTCTTAAACACAGACCCCCTTTGCCTTTTTCACTTGTCAGTTTTTTTTTTACCACAATAGACGCAACACAGCTAAGATATTCTGATAAAATCAAGTTCGTGAAATAATTTATGGTTGGCACCACTAGACCCACGTTGAATGCGTACAAAAGGCATTCGGTCCCTTTTCTTGATCTCATCACAGTCAATATACTTAATGTCTGGTCCACTGCCACTCGTGTCCTTCTGTGACGTCAGCTCGATTCTAGACTCAATAACATGTCCAAAACGGGCTATTCACACTGTCAAACACTCATGCGAACGTAAACGCGGCAAAGTAGGCGATACATATTTGTCGTTAAAAATGGAATTTATTGAAGAGGCATTTCCCAATTTCAAAATTAATTATAACCGAAAGCGTCAAGATTTATACAACCAATTTATGTCGTAAATGCGAAGAGATATTTCTTTTATCTTTCCTTCCACTCGGTATCTTAATGGTACATTTTAAAAGCGTTGACACATCATCGAACAGTGACATCGTTTTCACGCAATTAGAATATAAGCAAAAGTGTGTTTTTAACCTGTTTTGTCAACTCGTTATAATGTACATTCTGTTACGTGTGAAAAGTCTTCACATTTTTACACACAAGGTGCGCCATTCACGAGTGCAAGTTGTTTACCGCTGCTTTCGGAATGAATCATGTGGTCCAGTTGACAGGGCTTGTACCCAACAATAAGACCAAAAAAGTGCCTTGACACTAATATTGGTATCTACTTGTCTCTCAATCAAACTGGCACAGAAGTTCCAGTTGTCTCTATCAAGAGGAAAAGCTGCTGTTACTTATCATACTACAACTATCTTCATGCAAAATTTCACTATCAATAGAATATTCCCTAAATAGCAGCAATATTATACTTGGCTGTTCCCTAAATAGCAGCAATATTATACTTGGCTGTAGAACAATACTTATTTTGTAACATAAGTCGTGTTCCTAATGAGTTCAGCGTGTCTTCAAATAGAACATGCTATTTTTACCTTCACCTTCCCCTGTTGAAAAAGCTATTTGCATCGGAATTCTAAATTTCACTGGTTACATTTATACAGAAAGCACTCCTAGTCTGGGGTTCCAGATGGTCTCACAACAGCAAAATAGCTGAAATGTGAAGTCCCAAGTTGTCCTGATAGACATTGTCCAATTATTAAAAATTTTAATAGCACTTGAATAGAAATGTGTACATTGATTTTTCCTTTCCTTGTATTATCTAATTGCCCAGTAATTTGGGTTTTGTCTTTCAGGAAAACAACAATAAACGATAGAATCTCCGCAACCAAATTTCATCAAACGAAACCTCTAAAATGTTCTGGCAATAGATGTAAGTTGCGTACGCAGACGAGAGGCTCTTCTGGACTACAAAACTCTGCAGACATCGCAGATGTAATCACAAGCCGTATGAAATTCTGACCTGACCAGATATCTTTATTATGATACACAATGAGATGTTGCCGCAAATAAACTGCCCCATCGCTGTAGGCCTCGTTCGTACCAATCGATTGCGACTACGAAGTGCCATTGTCAACAAATGGGTCTTTGGAAATGCAATGTCAAATTGACACTGACTGGCGGCAGATATCTAAAACAAGGTGCCCCGGGTATAGGCCCAAAATGGTCCTCGGGCATTACCAAACGTGAGACCATAATTTTCAAGGGGGGGGGGGGAATTATTGACTCAACTTATGATGATGAGTCCAAATCTGCCCAAAACCCAAAGTTGGTGGGGAGGGAGTGTTGTTGTTGTTGACCCAACCTCACCCACCAATTTTGGGTTTTACCCAACCCACTGACTTTGGGTTTTAGGCAGATTTGGACTCAACATCAAAAGTTGGATCAACAATCCCCCCTCCCACCAAGTTTGGGTCAACAACCTCCCTGCCTCCCCACCCACCAACTTTGGGTTTCAGGCAGATTTGGATTCGGCACCAAAAGTTGGGGCAACAACCCATCCCCACCCCCCGTGCATGTTGGATTTCCAATACACAGACACAATATAGTCAACTTAACGGATAAATCCGCCAGCGGGGACCATAATAAATTTCGCTTTCCCATCGCTCACTGTGAATGGACCCACAATCCCATTTCTTGGTCTCTGTGCAATGGAGCAATATTCACGTCTGGCTTCTAGCATTGTTTCCCTTCCAGATGTCTACGCTCCAAGGTTATCATATCATGATGTACTTTTCTGACCGATTCAATACTGAAACCAGTAACAATGGCTTCCTTCACACTGAACGATTTCACTCGAATGCGAAGGAGACGTCTTGTTAAGGAGTCAGTTTGAATTTATCCAACAATCTCTTCAAAATTGACGAACACTTTTCAGTAAATACGACAACAGAATGGTAATCATTTATTTATTCAACGAAGCACCTGTTCTTTCCCTCCACCTCTGAATTGCGACTAAATATTTTGCTTTCAATTCAATTTTAACTTTTCTTAACCTAGCTGTACGATCAAATGTCATTCATGTCCGTGTGACAAACTGTTCAGTCAGTGCCCTTTCCGGGACTTAACATGTGCTAAAATTATACTGCACTGCACAACTGATATGGCACAGAGTTGCGAAAGCCAATCAGCAGAAACCTGGCCTAAGTACACCGAGGGGACCTAATGACATGACGCAATTTTTATCTGTCGTTATGCACACAATTTTGTGCCAAATATTATTTGCGCCCATCTGCCAGTGATCTCCGTCTGTTATTGTTTTTGTATGACGTGCATTGATGTATGGGGACGAAAAAAACCGTGCAAGGACATTAACGTCCGTCACGTCGGATTTGTCGCACTTTCACTTTTCGCTGCCCTGGAAGTGTCGCAGTTACGAGTGAAATAAGATCAAAACAAGTAAGTCATGGAGCTTAAGGCACAGCTGTTTTTAGCGTTAGAACTAAATCGAAAGATATAATCTGATGGGGTTCTAATGAGTTTCAGCACTTCATGTATTTTTCTCATGTTAAATATACAGTAAATGTATCATTAAGAATTTTAGAGAAATTTTGCCGTTTCTTCACAGTCATTTTAACAGGACTCTGTTAAAACAGCTGTACTAAAGTCGAAAGAAAGTCCAAAATTATGAAAATGCAAAACAAAGTTGTTCAGATGGATGAGGCCAAGTGTGCGATTTGTTGTGACAAAATTTAGAGCTGAATGAATGCTGCAAGAATCCAAAATATCCTAATTCATTTTTTATTAATCGCAATGCCCTTGATTTCTCGAAATATCCTGCTCTTGTTCTGTTGAGCTAGTTGAAAATGAAAGCAGTTTTGATGTATCTTTGAGACAAACAGTTGGGATAAAAATATAAGGATGATACGAAGGATATCAGTGGCCAAGGAAATGGTAGTACGCTGGTCCTAGATAAACAATAGCGATGTTCGTGGCCGATATTTTTATGATTACCATTTGTCAACAGGTCTTCGATTACGAATTCAAGTAATCTTGGACGAAGCATATTGCGTGGGACGAAGCACGCTCATGATCGTGATGTCATGAGAACTGTATTTGATATCAATACGTCAATTTTTTAAAAATATTTTTTCATATCATAATTTTCGTGTTTTCCGAGACAAACACTGGAGCAATTGTTTGTAGTTCTACCTGTCCATGTGCATAACATGCAAAAGCAGACTTTCATTTACCTTTAATTTTGTATTACAGTATTATCTTACTTTAATTACAACATTGTTTAATTGCTGCCTACCACTGGCTGAATGAATTCAAAATAGCATGATATTAACTAACACAGACAACTTCCAAATGCTCCCGCATCCATCCATCCAAGGCTGCATACACTATAGTGTCAAGTTTTGTTTGTTTCCATGTTGGAGGGGATTTTTCATTTGTATCCATTGTGACAAGGATCTAGTCATTATCGAAAGTTACATTCCTGGATCACTATTCCCCTAAATCACTCGTAAACTGTTTGTACCGTGCAAGCAATACCCTTAGAATACCTAAATCGTTTTTATGACGATAACCTAATAATAATATTATTTTTACACAGAAAACTTAGATTTCCCCTATTCATACACACGTTGAATGCCAAATAATGTGGAGTTATTGAAACTTTTGTGTTCGTACAGGAGAAAGTCACGCTTACAAATCGCCCACCCCCCTTCCAAACCATGGCCTCCGCCAAGAAAAAACCCCGCCTTCCTCTGAAATTTTCTTGCCAATCCCATGACAACTGTTTCAAGTTGCTATGACCGTGCAAAGCAATGGTTCTTGTTTGTGGTTTCGGGTACCAGTTAGCGGGTTCTGGCTCCCCGTTTTTTTTTAATGT
>JBCAUG010643234.1:0-13971 GCA_038406175.1 Haplosyllis leylae | reverse complement strand
GGAGCGAAGGGGAGCGAAGGGGAGCGAAGGCAAACGAGCCACCTGCATGTGAAACTTTCACTGCCTGATATTTTACACAACGCGCGAATTCTTTATTGCCAATTATATAACGTATACAAACGATTAACATCGTGTCGCTTCTTTCTGCTGTTAAATTTCTTTATTTGACAAAGTTTGGAAATATTTCAAAGGAATGCAATATATATCTTTTCATTTGGAACATGATACCATTAAAATTGTGATACTTTTCTTCACGGGTTCATGTGTAAAAAGAAGACATGGATAATTTAGAGCTTCATATATCAAAATGAACCCATTATATTTGCAAAGGCAAGCAGATGTCAGTACCTCTAATCGTCTCGAGCATGATTCTTCCCATAAATAAACGCATGGGAAGTTGTACAATTACAATCACATTTTCTACCAAAATTAGTCAATGCACTTGCATAGTTTGGCCAGTCGCCATCGCTTGTCATGGCGGTAATAATAACCGTGATCTAAGAAGTTATATTTTATTGTTCAGATTTTGAAATATCCCGCATACACTGTGAAGAAAATGACAACATATTCTTCAGTTGATACTTTACAATTGTGGCACAATACCAGAACACGTCACTCTTTCATGCTTCGTGGAGCCATTGTAACAAGCTAATTCTTGTGCACACACACCACAAAAAGATTGCACCAATTCCATGACCGTGCTGAGCACATCTCTATGCTTCAAAGCAAAAGTTTGCAGCAGAAATTGAAAATGATGTTAGATTTTTTTCACCTCAATGACACAGAAGTTGGATACAATGGAACCGTTTTCGTCTGAATTTAGCACGAAAATTAATCAACGAATAAAAGGGTATGTCATGATGCAGAGTTTGAGGAGAACTCAAGCGTAGCTAGGTTTGAGATTTTCTACCAGCCAGTGAGATCTTCTCAAAACGGGGAACTTTTCTTGTGCAACAACGCTCAAGAAGGAAATGGTTCAATTTTCATTCCTTCGATCTTTTAGTGTCCATGCACCTCGAAGGACCACCAGTACTTAGACATATTTATAATTATCCTTAATTTTAGGGAAAAGATCATCTTTCTCGCTTCGAGAAAAATACATGTAATAAATCACCATGTAAATGGACATATCTATTTCAAAATACACTGTGCCTTAAGTTATACATGCATGTTGTATGCATTTTAAAGCTTGACCCAACATACTAGATGGGATGGTCCTTACAGCTAATTTTGTCACCAAAAACCTTCTTACGATGAGAATGACTTTTACTTTCAGTTATTTACTTTGTCGTCTTGAACAAAATAAGTTTTTACAGGGTGTCTGTGCTTGTGTTCCTTTTTATTTTCATAAGTTATGGAAATTAGCAATGATTTACCTCCTAATAAGTTCCAGATGTTAGTTAATAAGGACGATCCTTCATTTTGGCCATTTTGGCAACGAGGTAACGTCTGGCTGAAGACCAGTAATCGAAGGGTGATCTTACGGATTATACTTATCCCGAAACTAAATAACTTGGTCCGTATTCAATTCACAAGACTACTGGAAGGGAGTAACAGTTAAAAACTTACCGGAAGGACTTCCCTCCTTCCTTCACCCTCAGCAAGCTGTACAGTGTATCCAGATGGTGGAAACTCCGGATTGTTGTCATTGACATCCAGAACGTTAACAGTTATCGGTACTTCAGCTGATTTGGCTCCTTCGATTGTCTCAGTTACAATGGCCTGAAACAAGAACAATCCAGATTTTGTTTATAATTTTTAGTTATTTTTATTCAATTCTGTTTCCTTCTTTCAAGTCTGCGACGGAAATAACAGAAGCTAATTACTTCCATATATTTCTGTTTCCCAGATCGTTTTCAAAGAATAGCATAGTACCTTGAAAGTAATGGTCTTGGTTGTTTCGAAATCCAACTCATCCACAGCCAACGCAACAAATCCGTCTTGTGTGATGGTGAATACTCCAGTTCCATCCACTCTGTACGTAAACGTCGGGTCTGGATCATCTTCAGTCTGAAAAGAATACAATTTATGATGAATCAAAAATATGTTTCATGTTAGCAAACCCTACAATTTATTAATCATTACTGTATAGTGAAGACAAGATATCCCACACGCAATAAAGATGTTATGTGGCTTTTGTCACAGCTTGTTTAGCAATTTTGATTGGACTAGCAATGAACGGGTGAGTAACTCTTTTCATTGGATAATAGAAATAACTCATGGAAACTAAGATTTTATCATGAGTTCTTCCCAATGTGGATGTCCCAGTATGATGTTATTATGACTTCAAGCAATGAGAGCGCTTCTTGTTGATGACACCTCAAACAGAAATACATAACAAACCTAACAGTATGAATTTTAATCCGGAATCACAATTTATATTCTTCATGGATCAGCAAGAATTTATTTCCTGAATTGCATTGGCAGTCTTATTATCAGTTTTAAAGTTGTTGAATATAAATAACAGAAACAATAGGAGTATCTCAGTTGCTGACTATTGGCAACAAAAGAATCGGAGTCAATGTTTTTGGCGAAGGCAAGATATCGCCACACAATAAAATTGTTTGTTGCATTTGCAATTAGTTTTCCTGTTTTAAATCATTTGAAATTCCGAATATTCATAACCTAGAAGTTCAGCTGGATTTCTCTTTAAATTTCATCTCGATCTTGCATCATTACAGTGGACTTCTGACATGAAGATGGGTCTCTACATGTTTACAACTGCCCTTTTGAATTGAGTAATTACGTTCTTGTTCAACCTTATTCTCTACCATTTATCAACCTAAATTTTGTAACCAACCCGGTTACACAACGCAGGGAGGAATAAATCCGAGGGAAACATTCTTTCAAACACGACAAAATGTAAAATAAGTCAAGTGCATCTAGGAATGTCAAAGGCCGCCGATCGTGGGTCACGCAAATACACATTTTCCAAGTACTGCATTGTTACCATTTTACTTAAAGTCTTTTATTGCATCTCTGATAGCTCAACTTGTGACACGAATAACTTCGTACGGAACAATAGTTTCAATTTAAATTGAATATCAAAAAATATAATATGTCTCATATCTTTAGCTAAGGCAGATTTTTGTTTGTGTTATTTTTTTACACAGTGTGGGCTAATATTACCATGGTGTGGCTTAACACATCAAACGTTTGGAAGATTAAACAAACTAAATACACAATTCGTCAGTCATAGAACTGCGATATAACAAGTAAATCCACTACACGCAGGCCATATTGTACAGCAGACAGTGGCAAGATTTCAATTACATCCCTTTTACAAAAAATGTTCTTGATATTTGTAAACGTTTTGCATAAAAAGTGACTAAATAAGGAATAAAACATCACCTTGAAACTGCCTCAAGAGGTTGATATTCATAAGAAATAAGTAGAAGATATATTTGTATTTTAAATTTTGGAGACAGTCTAACCTATTGCATGCGAAAATAGGAAATATATTAAGATGATGATAACAGTTTATGAATGAAATTCCTCCGTCTCATAATTCTTTATCTTAAAGTGCACTTTCGCTTTTTGCCCAATTATAATATTTCATGACGTACAAAAGTAATCTTTTTGTTCATAATTTAAATGTTAGAGTCACCATGTAGCATCATGTTCTTTACACCGCATGAAGGAAAAACAAGATGCGCACACTCTGAATACATCTGGGTACAACACACTTACAAAAGTAAAGTACCTCATGTATTAGCCACTTATCATTCCCTGTGACGTACTGAACAGTTATTTTTACCACCCGCATCCGAAGTATGGGGGAAGGTAATAGTTTCAGTTTGTTTCTCAGCTCACAGTGGGGGCAGGGGTACCCCGGCCATGTCCAGGTCATGATGGGGGAGGTACCCTGGCGAAGTCAGGTTTGGGTACCCCCCTGGCCAGGTCGAGGTCAGGACTGGGGGTGGGGCATACCCCAGCCAGTTCAGGTTGGGATACACCCCCCCTGCCAGGATTGAAGTACTCATAATTTCCACTCTGGCGTGCACACATAATGCCATATTGTAGCTAACATTTTGAGATTGGCTTTTTGGGAACTTGTCTGAGACCCCCAAAAAAATTATAGAAATTGTATCATCAAAATACCAGTTTGGCATTGACTTACTTCAGTGACAAAATGATTGTCACTTCATATTTTTACATTTTTCATATCTTATTGCATCACCAAAGGGAATAACATTTAGTCATCTAGGCTAAGTACATAAAATTTAACAAGGTCAATGATAATTTCACGGCAGTATGAGTTTCATTTAAACCATTTTTTCGTCAGCGCGCTTGAATCGGACAGGCTCCTGGTGTTGTAATGTTTGGTTCAACTGTTCCATAGATGTACAGACTGACATTTTCTCATTTTTTGTTTGTTGCTTGTTAGACTACTGCATCAATCAAAGAGCATTCAAATCTGTGCAGTGTGCGCAACCGAAGACTATTTTTTCTGTAAAGTGAAGATCTGGGACAGATGCGGCCATATTTATGGTTTTCTTTTCAACAAGAGATTGAAAATACGTTAAATCTTTTGGGTTTGTCGGTCATGTATTTTAACTTGACTTGAAAGGGACGGGGATACCACACCAGCCTTATCTATATCTGTCCGTCTTTTTTTCACAACAAAGTCAAAGAAGATTTCAAACTGGGTCATTAAACACTTTGAAACCTCAATTGTGCTGAAACTGAACTCCCAACTTTATAAGTCAGAAGTCAGAAATTGGCGAGAAAATAAAATGTTGATTTCTGCATGATAAAACTTTCCAGGTAGTTAGATAAATCCTGAAATCTGATATTGCGTGTTCAATCGATAATGAAACTGAATACCAAATCTGAATGCATGTTTGAAGAATTAAAGTTAAACGTTATTCATCGGGCTGTGAATAACCAAATGAACATAAACACACAATCTCGCGAAATATCTGGCTAATAAGTATTTTCAGGGGTCACGACCTTTCAGGTGTATGGTAATCTTAACAACTTCTCTTCAAATGCCTTTATTGAACAGCGATACCTATCCCAAACTAGTTCTCTTTTGGAAATAAGAACTATTGAAATAATGCAACACAAAATATAACTATGACCGTGTACAGTTACTTCGTACGTATAGTTACTGCAAACGCTGAAATTACCAATAACACTAACTTAAAGGGCTATAAATTAGTGGCTAAATAAGGGCTTCTCGTCCACTGTTGAATCTTTGCTAATTTTACAATTTAAATGAATGATCTAGGTGGTGATAGGTCCCTTGCAACTCCTACCCATTAAAAACACCTCCCTTTTGGACTTTTATGACTAAATTTTACCCTTCACCTATTTTCTTGACACTAATGGACATGTTGACTCCGAGTTGTTCGGTCTTTTTACGAACATCCTCAGGCTGAGCATTGCTTTCATTAGTGACCTTCAAATAGCATCAAAGATTAATTTGTTTTTTCTTTAAGAGAGAAATATGTGGACTTGGTGAGATATTCCACAGGGAAGGAAAAGGCATGCATCTCCAGGGCACTCGGCTGTCCAGTGATGCGCTTCTTCCGAAACAGCTATCATATGGCTCCACCGAAATGCATCAATCGCCAAAAAAAGGCAGCAATGGGTGCCTTCACTGTGGCGTACGGCCCTTGAAATTTAGTGTTGCATTCAATTAGAGCCGCAAAAAGTTCCATTCCACTTAATATAACTAAAATTAGCTCCTTTTTAAGGCTTTCTCCATGATATCTTTTCACTATTCACCAGTGGTAAACCAGAAAAGACTCCATGATATATTTACTGGTATGAAGATGTATGTTCATGCTGCCATCAAACCAGGTAAATATGCCGCCTATAGCCCTCCAGAAACAAATGCTACAGGAATGCGCCAAAGTACATTTAGTGTTTTGTTGCCAAGCAAGAACCTGCTTTACGTTGCTGTCAGACACCTAAACACCAGTGTTTTCCGCATTAGTAACTGCAATAACATCCGTAGGTGGCACTGTTTCATTTTTTTCTTTTCTCTTAAAATAGACCTAATAAGTGTAAATCTTACACGCTTCACACCAATTGTGTACCTTTAGCTTACCCCTAATATTCAAAAATAGCCTGAAGCAAACTTAGTAGACTAATTCACCTGAAACAAAGGACCCGAGTAAAGATAGAGAAGTTCATATTCACATTGAGAAGGTAAGCTTGCAATAGCTTTGTGATTTTTCCATCCATTTAATCGATAAACACCTTATCTTCCGTGATACCTCTCATGGCTACAATTTAGTACGAAAGTGTTTACTGGAATTGGCACTTGTTCCACCTGTCAAATAACATTCTAAGACGTTTCGTATCACTTTCACATCAGAATTTGTTTTACAAGAAAAGGAACAATTTCCTGTAGCCAACCGTCTACTCACGCAGTCAAAATCACTTCAAAAGTTCTAATATTTGAATTTCTTTCATCGCGAAAAGGTTTGAGGCTTTCAGCCTTGTTTGAGAAAAATTTGCTTCAATTTCTTAATTTTCAGACTTGGTTTCACTTTGTACAGATATCTCTTTTTGGAAATAAAATCTTCAGCAGATAGTAAATATTCCAAATTAAACAGAGAACCTACTAGGTGCCATGCTACACATAGGCGGTTTAGATGATACGTTTCCTTTCTATGGCATAGTCACATCAATTGGCGTGTGCAATTCAAGGGGATCTAACCCGAGAAACCAGTTATCATCCAAACACCTAAAAGCGAAGGTTTATCTGTCAACATTACCTCACAGTCGCGTAACTTCGTAGTCTTCCCTCGTAAATCAGGGAAACAATTTCAAGAAACCTCGCTTCTAAAGGCCCTTGTTACATCGGATCAGTTTCAACCGCTGCGAATTAGATGTGACTATCACTATCGTTTATTAGGTGATAAGAGTTAGCCAACAATACACCCCGCTGTGTGAATTCATTTTCTACTATATTAGCGTGACCCTTTCATCTGTAAATCATGGTGAAAGATGCTCTATAGCGCATTCCATTTTGTAATTTTACTACACAATTTTCTCATCTATATTAATGTACAAATCTCGCGTCTGAGTACGTTTATTTGCTGAAGTAACATTATTTAGTGATTCTTAGTGTTTCCATTCATAATACACTGTCAGAGAATTTCTTTCGTTTTTAAAGGTATGCAACTTCCAACAGATTTTTTGTGAGTCAAAATGTAAATGATCTTGCACCAATACAAAACAATCTGACATACTAACACCAATTTTCATTTTGCATCAGGGAAATTGCTTCTATGTGAATCTCAAAAAGGCCAATTTCCCTCGCAAAAGATAAATCAGTGTTCTTTAATCCTATGACAGTCCAGACGCAAAACGAGTGGAAGACCAGCAATTTGCGTAGGTAAAAAGAAGTCCTAGATTCCAATGATGATACGCAACGCGGGTAAATTCTAGTTTGGTAATATAAGATTCCTAATACTTGTAGTGAAAAAACTTTGCCAAATTTCTTACTTTTTTTAGTTACAGGTATGAGTTCTACATTTGCGAAAAATTGTCACATGCTAAGACCAGAAAATATCAATCTAAAGGGCGACTTAAACGACCATATGGGACATTTGCCTTCTGAACCAATTACTGCAAACATCTACATAACACGTACTGACACAGACGTGTTTATTCCACATATTCCTTTAATGCTGGCGCCTAGACTGTTTCAGATTCTCATTTGAAGAATCTGCTTCTAACGTAAATTGTAGTTTAGTTTTTAGTTACAGTTAAAACGATATTGACGGAACGACACAAACTACAACGTAGCACAACAGAGGAGTATCAATTCCTGAGAACCTAAAGCTATTTGCTAGTGTAACTTCTTCTTTTGGATTTGGAGTTTTAAATGATTTACTGTTCCATTCTAGTCTTCACACTATACATCATTATAATTGGATAGATCTATATGAGCCTGTGCGGCAGGCAAAAACGATTTGTTTCCTTTAAATGTAATGGTCTTACCTGGTCAGGATCTGTGGCAATGATTCTTATAGCTGTTACTCCAAGTGCATCCTTAACAAGAGTATTCCTTGGGGAATTCTCGTAAATATATCCAATAAAATCCGCTATAGATCCAGTAACTGTTGGTTCGAACTCATTGATTGGCGTAATCGTTATAATTAAATCTGCATACGAGTGACGCTGGCTTTCCGATACTTCTTGCGCCTAGAAAAATGTACGTTTACATTATTTGTTACTGTAATACTTCCGTGTGAGTATTCTGAAAGTAAACCCCGCTCACTCTCACCAAATGCTCACAACGCCACAGCAAACCACAACGACAAGTAATTCATTCCTTTTTAACACAAGCATGATAAGCATTTTACACTTTGAAATACTTATTACATTCAAAAAGTGTTTATCATGTGTATATAACGTACCTTTATTGTAAGAATCACTTCTCGTGTTGTCTGCCGGTTTAGGCCACGTTTCTGTGTGACGACTCCAGTGTTTGGATTTATATCGAAAAAAGATGTCCAATCTTGTTCCCTTGTTCCTAGACCAGTTGCTAAAAACAAAGGTAATTGGAAGAATTTTCCGGAATGAACCAGAACCTTGGACAAGGGCGTGGGGGGGGGTGTCACATATTGATAAAAAATTATTTTGTAAAGTATTTTCTATTGGTTCCATGGGATATTTAAGAAGGTCAAAATTTCAGGAGCGAGGGGAGTGAAGCAAACTCGACAACTTGGTTTTTAGAGTAATGTGCCGACATTTGGTTGCAAATCCCAAATTGAAACCAGTTACTGTGTCGACCTTGACACTCGGATCAAGAAAAAATGGGACAATAGTTTTACTCACCATTTATAATACTGTAAACTATTGGATATAGCAAAGTATCCAAATCTTCAGCTTTTATAGCTTCTGGCAGCACGTTCAACTGTCCAACCTGAAAGAACAACATACATTTTTTTAAAACAGTCATAAAAATTCCAAATCCATTTAGCTTGCGCAGAAAACGTGTCAGATTGAAAGATCATGGACAGATAAAGCTTGAGGGAACGTTAAATGCTGAGGATTTTAATTTTAGTGCTTTTCGTATAAAAATCTCGATGCTTTCAAAATAAGTCAGAAGATTTACATGATGACAAGCACAAAACACTTGACTGAAGCATACTCAACATCATACATAATACATGCTTATTTACATGCATGAGAGTTCAAGCAAGGTTAAAACCATTTATGCATTTTAATGCACATTGTATATGCTATGCAAAACTATACTGGCGTAGGATTTTAAAAGCGGGTTCACAAAAAAAAAACAGTACGAAAAAAACAATAATGCGCATAAGCGGATTCCAAGTTCAAAAAGTCTCAGACATCGATGCTGAAACAACAGATCAAGGCAGAAAGTGGAAGTGGGAAACAGAAAACTTCACAGGCAGCAAGTACCCCATACCCTTAAAACGGTTGATATTTGAACGAGTCACAAAGATACTACTGATCAGACCGAATCATGAAGATCGTAATACATGTGGTAAGAACTACAAATCTTTGTCTACGAAGTTTCAATGTTTGTGCCAGAATCTATTTCTAAAGGAAGGAGGTTCACCATAACAGTTTTGACAGTATTTATGCAGAGTATTAAAATATTTTGATATTTTCTCTCTTTCGTTAACCAGGCGCCAGAAGCATGCGCGGTCTAAGAGATTGAAACCGCGCACGTGCAAGTCTCTCTTTTGAAATTGAATCATTTCAAGCAAAAAAAATGCAATACTTGTTTCTGTTTCCAACCCACCGACTTTTCATCAAAAATAACTTCCATACTTTAAATGAAGTAGTTTCTTGTGAGTCTTAAAGGAACAAACTACTTTATTCAACTCTTTTTATTGATTTTTTAAACTCGTCCCTCACACAAACAAATATATGCATGGTTTATGGCCTTTTGAAGAAGAAATTTTTCAAAAATAACTTCAAGGCACTTAGATGTTCAGCATAAAATTTTGACCTAACAAAGGATTGTGGAAAAGTAAGGCACGAAAATATGTGAAACAACAAGCTCACGATAACTCATCCTGTTCTATGGAAATAGTAGGTTTAAGATTAGCCTAAATTGACTTTCAAAAAGTGGTATCTTCATTAAATTTCCCTTTTCACGCAACTCTTAAAGGTACAAAACACCCCTTTTTATGAGATCCAAATATGCAATAGTTCTGTGCCCATCAGGTATGGCACCGCGATTCCCATTTCTAAAAGGACTAAATATTTTCTTAGTCTTCTTTTTCAAGAGAGTTTAATGTAATTTTCAAATCAGTACAAAGTCGTATATTAACTTGATAATACACATAAATTAAGGTGAATTGTAAACCTATGATTTCAATCTTTATTCAAAGCGCCCTACATTTACTGTGTGGTTTTTACCTGAAACTCATATTTTAACTTGATTTTTCCACAATTTATTATCTCCTATATTGAAGTGATGATAAAAGTAAAGTGAAAAAGTTTAAAGTCTGTGCGTATTTCTGAGGGCAAGGAGCCTTTGAAGGTCTTGTTGGCCTCCATACTTTACACATGGGTTGTTAAAATTTATGAAGCTTCTGTGCCTACCAAGAGAAGTTCGAATCATGTTTTTCAAACGACAAGAACACCCTGAAGGAAGTTCGGGAAATTCCGACTTTTTCAAGGAGATCAGAAAGTTGGGATCTGCCCGTTACAATGGTAGTCAATAAAACGTTATATTTTGACCCACACAAGGATAATTTAAACATTTATTTGGTGATCCTTGAATTTTTCCAGCATGCTTAGGGGATGGCTCTGAAATTCTCAGCCTTCAAGCAGGACACGTGGTTGTCACCAGTGCCTATTGCAAAAAGCAGTGAATATCATCATCAGTCAGTACGCTGAAAAAATTCAACCTTCATTCGGATCGTCTTACAATTAAGAAAATATGACGTTGCATCGTTCTGTTGAACGTTACAATGCTGGCACATAAAATGATGTCATGATTGCACTCTGTGTGAACAAATTCCCACCAAAGACTGCAGCCTAAAATAATGTGCCAAGGCATATTCCCCAAATAAAAGTGCCAAGGCATATTCCCCAAATCTTGTGGGCACCCCAACTCAATCACTAAGCTGATTCTAAACAAGCCAGCAATATTTTAGTCTTGTGATTCACTATTATGCAATAACAATCATACTGAAATGATTGAAAAATTACATTAGAAATTATTCTATTCCCTTATTATTTAGTACCCAGTCACAAATTCCAAAAATGAATGTCGAAATAAAGAAAGTATAGAAACCAGATAGCTTTTAATTTGTACTCTCACCACGTATAAAAGCTCTTGACAATGGACTTCCATTCTATTTTCTAACAGACACAATTAGGAGCCGTAATAGGCAAGATAATTGTTGAACGTTTCCCTTAGAGCATAACAATGTAGCTATGATGCAGTACACTGAGTTTATGTTTTGTTCAGTTTTAATGACATTCACGTTTTTCTTTCAAACCAACAAAAGGATCGATCAAACTGAAACAGTCTAATGTAAAAATTTCATGCTTTAACGATCAGAAACAGTTCGAAGTAAAGCGGGTGGTCTTCCCGTGCGTTTTGTATGTTCGCATGTGTTCTTCTGGGAATTAAGCCATGTGAATTTGGCAGCTATTCAAAAAGCATAATTAGATCTTGCAAATTAAAATTTACAGGTATAGGCGCTGGAATGCAGCTTCCTAGTAAGCGTGCATCCCGTCCAATACAACTGTGTTTTCCTCGAAGCCAAAATTTTAAAGACGCATCTCTTTTCTCCTTCTGATAGAGATGTGTAGATAATAGCAGTAGATAGTTCCCTAATACTTGTGTACAGAGAAGTTTATCAGTATACTTGAAGAACGGAATATCAAAGGATGTGCAAAAAGAACATGACTTTGTAATCCATATGCAATAGACTTTGAACATGAATACCTTTTCACCATCATCTGAAGGCTGCAATTCGAGCAATTAGTTCATCAAAATTATTTGGCTTGCATTTTCACTGTAAGTTCCAATGTCCATTAAAGGAGGAAAGAAGCGACATGGAAAAATGCTTGCACACATACATTTGATAGAATTCTAATAATTTCCTTGTACAACATTAGTTATACGGCAACATGCTATTTAAGTTTTTTTAATGGAAAGAGTGATGAAGAAATTTCTATCCACTCTTTGCTATTATTTAAAGACTATACACTGTGGACTATTTACATGCATGGTTAGGATAAAATCCTGCCAAGTTAAACTTTAAAATATTCTTTATTAATCGACTAATAGATTTAATAACTCTATTTAATGTAAACAAGAATCCTCCTGCAAGAAACCGCAAGAGGCCTACCGCCCGCAGCTTAACCTGTCCCGAGGGGGTACCCCTATCATGTCCAGGGGTAGCCCCACACAGTACCACGGACAGGACTTGAGACAGGACCAGGGGGTACCCCCCCTTGTAAACAGACAGATAGGTGTAAAAACATTACTTTACCACATCCTTCAGAATGAGTGTGGTAATCAATCAGAAGCGGCACTTACCACGGCATTGCTGGGGACGGATGCGCGGTAGACGGGATTGACACAGCCGCCCTTGTGACGAGTACAGCCGGTGTAAACGAACGTCGGGGGCTGATCGTCTCCGTCGGTGATCTGAACACGCAGGGTGGTGTACGCTGTGCGTTTCGGCTCGATAATGCTGTCATCCTACCGAAAAAACGCGTCAAATAATTTCACTTTATTTCACAAAGGAATTGGTACAAAAACAAATGCACTAGTTATGCAAAGAGCCCCGTCACCATTACAGAACAATCAAGTAGGGATCAATACCTAACAAAGCTATTCTAATGTTTGTGCGTTGGAAACAATGATACTCAAAGTTGTATTATTTGCTCATAACATGTAGAATATTTCTCTCCCGGCTTAGCTTTTGTTTTCTAGATTAAACGATATTTGTGTGGTCTTTAACATGCTCCAATAAAAATGTATTATTTTGTTCAAAGACGTGTGTGGACCCAACACCTGAACTACACAAATTTCTTGGTGTTTCTCTATTTACAAAGGATTCGACCGCTAATACATGTAGGTGATGTGATTCAACGACTGATTTGACCAATGTACATGACAGTAATTTGTGTGCTAGAAACGTACAGAAAAAAAAGCACTGATTATAGAAAAAATATTATTCAGTCAGGGTGTTGCTTACAAGGGACTGCTGAAAATCACACAAAAAGTTACTAGATCTACTAGTAAAATGATTTATGAACATGAAGAAACAATATACGATCAATCACGCACACTAGAAGCAGGACGGGGTAATGCAATGCGTATATAATGGCTATGATACTTCATTTCATATTCTCCTATTTAATTAATTGGATTATTGGTCTACAACAGTACATTCTTGTACCTCGAATTCGGAGCCCGGTCTATCCTAAATGTATTATTTAAAAATATTTTGTTATTGCAACTTCAAAAACAAAAAACACCAAAAATGTGTTCATTAATACAAAACTGAAAAGAAAAAAGACTTGTTACTTTTTCAAAAATTAAAAACTATGTGCTCTTCAAAAACACGTAATGCACAAAAAAATGCACAAATAACAAAATTACTCGAGCAGAAAAAAAATCAGTGTTGTTAAAATTTAACACAAAATATGTGTACTTTTTTTTTTTACAAAATGTTAAGTGTTGTGCTGTGTTAATTTTGATTCAATGAGAGTCATCTATGCTAGGAATGTAAAGTTAAGTGACACTGGGCCATTGTAGGTAAAACGTTACTTAACATGGAGGATACATTCTCAGTTAATGTGTAAGTATCTTAGCTTTTAATTAAACTACGCGTAAAGGCGACAAATATTTGCATCAATGATTACGCACAATACACAGTGAAAATATACACTTTTCACCTTTGGTCCAAGCATAAATTAATTCCTAATTTTTAGCAGAGCTGTTGTAAACAGCTTTGCTCTTTAAATGGGAAATATTTTTTGGTGAAATCTCACGATTTC
>JBCAUG010643123.1:0-13971 GCA_038406175.1 Haplosyllis leylae | reverse complement strand
CATGCTTTAGCATGTAAAGCATTATCATGTAAAAGTGTGTCCCCAGATAGACGGAAATGCTGGTTGGTACAACCAAAAGAGACTTAAGTTTGTGTTTATTACAGGCCAGAAAAGTGTATAAGATGCGGTGGTACGGGAATAACAGTGAGCGAGACCGTAGTCTCAACCGGCGAGCCAAGGGTTAAAATTACAATTAATTATATGTCTTATACCGTTAATCCAATTTTCTGAAAATCACCATTTTTTGCTCAAATAAAGCAAGCTTTCTAGATTACTATGGATTTAATTCATTGGTTACAGATGGGGGACTTAACCGAATGATAATGTCTGTTATGAAAGTTGAAAAAGAAGGCCATCTATCATTACTTGTAATGATAATCAATGCAATTACAATGGAGCTTATATAGGCTTGACAACTATATGCTGCCACCATTCACATATTTGTCTCCAAAACATGATTCCAAAAATAGCATTGCATCTCTTAGACAATTTTCTCTCCTGAACACCTTAATCAAAGATTGAAAACTAAAATGGCACCTTCAAATTAAAAGTTCTACTTATGTAGAACTTTGATTTATTTGTATGAATTAAGATTATAAAATTTGAACTACACATTTGAATTTCTTAACATTTTAACATGTTGCTTTGTAATTCAAGTGTCAAAGTATTGACTTAGTTGTAATATGTACCTGATGTACCGATTTTGACTAATTGGTAAATGCCAATATTTTTAACATATCACGAAAATAATTTACGAATGAGCAGCAAAAAGACCAATTGTCTCCTCTTGTACTATAGATCTATCTTAATTGTCTTCAAATGCTTCACCTTTATTACCTTCACCTTTATCAGTGATGTCAAATCCATGCTCCAGTAAAGTAGATCTATTGTAAGACCTCAAAACCATTGTTTTGGCAGAATGTTTTCATGCTTTTTCGATATTAAAGAAATTAGAAAGCTGAAAACTAAGTTTGATCCATTGAATTGGCAGATATATGATGCCTTACTAACTGCAGTGCTGAAGCACACAACAGGAAAGAAAATCGGAGCATTTTAACAGTTATTGCAGATCTAGCAAATACTTTGCCTGATCATAAGTAGTAATTTGCTCTGTAGACTTTCAAAGTAAGCCATCATTGCATGTGGATTGTCGCTTTCAGCTCTGATGTACTGCTGAGGGTGCATATTTATGTTATATCATCCTCAAAAGCATGGTTATTTATAATGTCATACAAAAAATCCTAATATTACTCAAAATGATACCAGCTGACTTGTAACAACTTGTATAATTCTACAGAATTCAAAATGATGGAGTGACATAATCTACATATGGGACACTATTAACCATGTTGTTCAAAGCCATTTCAAAATTTTGCTTTTCATAAAGGGATAGGTGCCAAACTTGACTTTAAGCATGGAACAACCTTTGGACTCCAGTGAAGTCAAATTATATGTTTCTTTTAGGAGACATAATTATCAGTGGAAATACATATTAAAATGCTAAGTAAATCCCAAACAAATGTGTCAAGAGAAACACTCAAATTTTATTTGCACATTTTTTCAAAAACATTACCAAAAATAATTCTCTGACTGTGACAGGTTGAGGTAGTTTAAGTATTATAAGTCATGTGCCAAAATGTCAAAAAATATGTAAAATGCGTCTGACAAAGTATAAAATTCACAAAAAAATAGACTTGACACAATGAGGTTCAATCATAGTGAAGTCAATTTTGGGGTCATATATGAATGTCTGAACCTCAATTATGTCTCTTTATTTTCTTTGTAGGCATCATCCATAGTCAAGCTGTTTGACTTTTTGACGCATAACATATTTATGGCAATATGACTAGAGTCAAATATCTATCACTTGCTAGTAAATTATGTACAAGTGAATTTAGTGAACATGTTCACTGAATATTCAGCGAATATATGTGAAAGTAGAGAAATGTATACCTGGAGTCTGCTGTGGGTGAACTCTTGTAATTGTTTTGTCTGAAAGTAGCAATACCCTCATGGATTATTCAGTTAGAATTATTTTTTGAAAAATACCAAAATAGAGTTAAATAAGTGATTTGGGGTGGTTCAGCAATGCTAGCTTATTTATCATGAGCATGTTAAAATTTATGGCTGTGTCATATTTTGCTCATTTCTGAAACCATTTCTTAAACAATTTGTAGAAAACACCCATCAAATCAAAGCTTAGGACCTCCTCTACAACATTATGATGTGACCGAAGCACTAAAATTCCCATGAGGGACCTAAAATTGTAAAGTTTGCACAAAATTACCAACATCAACATTTTTGGCCACTTTTAAGTGCTTATAGCCATCCTAGTAACAAGAACAGATCATATTCTTGTGGTGGAGGTCACAATCAAGTAGGAATTTTAGTTAGATTTTCATCAATAACAATGACAAAGAACAGGTTATGGCTGGTGCCAACTAACAGAAACGGACACAGTGTGACGCAACAAGGGGTGATTAAAGACTTCACGTCCATTCTTTGACACTAAAAAGATTTATGAAATTTGGGAGCGTTTTCGAAGCATTGACGCAATTCGCTTGCCCATGCTGGAAACAGTTGGTGTTATGTTCACACCCACATTAAGTGTCCTCAATTGGTGTACGGAAGCAAATCATGCACATTCGTTGAAGTACATATCATAGATCTATTATAAGTTATGAGATCCTTAACTAAGGGTGTCCACCATTGTGTTCTCTTTGATTCCTGATACAAAGAACATTTCATGTCTTCCAAGGGTGGACTCCTTTCTCGAGCATTGTTCTTGAATAATTATTCTGTGATTACAGGTGTTAAAACCGACAACTTGATGCCAATTAAAGTTTCTAAAGAGGCATTGATCACAAAGGTTCCGGTAAATGCTTTTCCTTCTCAAGGAAAAGCGTAAAACCGGAATTTCAAACACGGTTAACCTTCTTTTTCTCACACAAAACCATGCAACTATTATTTTGCAGTGAGTAGATCTATGTCCAGTAACATAATCTCAAATTCGAATGGACATAAATTCAAGAGGACCAATCCACAGTGCCCTCTTTTGTCATGCATCGCCTGCAATTTCTTCCATGGGATGAAGTCTGCATCAGCCATTGATATCAAAGCAGCAGTAATTATTAAGAATGGATAATGACTCATAGTGGTTACTTCTAATGAAGCTAAAGGTTTTGCCTCATGAATCCGTAATGTCGCTAATGGTGTAAAGTTCTCTGGCTGGTTATTTCCTCTCAGTTGCTGGGAACAATCCTGTTTAATGTACCCATTAATGGCTTCAGCTGCTTCAGTTTCTTTTACCACGAACAAGAAGAGAATAAGTGAAACTATCAACGTGTCTTTGCTTTGAGTTTTAGTTCATTTAGATTTTACCTAAGTGCAACCTATGCAATCATGACTTGTGTGTCATTGTTATCATTGTCATCATCATTCGCAACATCTGTGCGCAAAGCACCTGATAATAATTATTGAGATGGGGAATTCAACTTGTATGTACAAGTGCATCAAGGTCTAGTAAAGATGCATATCAAGTGTGATATAATCATGCAAATAGTTTCCAAGTAACAATAACTTTCACAGCTTTTCTTTAAACATATGTGTAACTTCCTCTAAAATAAAGATCAAGAAATTTCCATTGTGGTGTGAAGATGTAGTATGTTTACATCCATTTAAATATTTAATTCCATCTTGTTATGCTTAACCTAATATATTTCTTGACAGTCATCTTTGTTTTACAAAAAAGAAGAAACCTCTTTAACTGTCAGTGTAAACAGCTTTATGTTGGCTTGACTTCTATCACAGCCTCAAAGCTAATACATCAACTTATTCTCTAGCTGTTTATAGTCCGGATTTATCCAGGCGGTGATCCGCTTTCCTAAGTTCAAATATCACAAAACCCCAAATTCCTTTGTCTGGCGGGGGTGGAATGGGGGGTGAGGGGTGTGGATGTTATCATACTTTCCAACTTTTGTTCCTGACTCAAAAAAAACCGACAAAATCCCAAATCTCAAATTTACTTTCTACTGTAGGGGTGGGGGTCAGGGCTGGGTGTTGACCTACTTTCCAACTTTTGTTCCTAAGTTCAAAAATGCCAAAATGCTAAATCCCAGATTACCTTTGTCCTGTTGGGGGAGGGGGTTGTTGACCAGCTTTCCAAGTTTTGCGCCAGGATTCAAAAATGACAAAATCCCAGGTGCCATATGTCTTGGGGAATACGGGATAAGAATGGGATTGTTAATGTGCGGGAACCATCTTGAGCCCAAGATTTGGGGCGTCTCGTTGGTATTTAGTCTGATATATATATGTTCATAAAATTGAATTTAGTAACAGGCAAACAAGCCAATAATTCCAGCAATTGTCTTCTAGGACAACTTTTTAGGTTCATAGCTGTACTTGTCGGAATAGAACGGACATCATGTGTATCGTCGCCAAAACCTCACGTATCCCACTGCCTAACCAGTGTTTCCTTGAAATCGGATCTTGAATGATATCAAAGAGTGGGTAATTAGCCTCACAAATGTGACTTCCTCGTCTGACAAGGAATTATTTGTCCGAATAGAAAATGTTTTCCGTTTTACGTGTATCACATGGCAACAGGTAATTGTCACGTATGATCAGGATTGACTAAAATGTTCTTTTCGCTTTACTTTTTTCCAAGTGAACTTTTCTTTACTTTCATCCGAAGAAGACCCACGTTCACTCGGAACGACAACGCTACAGTGGCTATCACGAACGTTCTCATTATTATCCCACAAAGTGGACTTTCTTGTCATCTCACGTGAATACATTTTTGAGAGTAAAGGAACCGTTCGCACTTGACGACAACTTTTATGTCGATAAAAATAGGTTCCAGCGACAACAATGATAATGCATTGTTTTGTCTTTGTCGTCAAGTGTGAATTGAAGCATAGGTAACCATGCAAGCTATTTCTGACGACACAAAAAGTCTAAGTCATTGTCGTCAAGTGTGAACGGTCCCTAACTCATACTTTGATATAGAGTTAACACTCATATTTGTTGGGAACTTCTTTCGATTGTTTGTAAACTGTACGTGTACAATTTATGTTTACCCCGTCCATTAATCCTCATATTTATTTAGTAGAAATAATAATTCTAATTATCCCTTTACGATCCTTTTCGGAACTTGAAATAATTATGAGAGTGCGCGAGAAGCAATCCCAGGATCAATGTTTTGGTCCGATGTAATCAATCTGCCGCGTTGCGGCGATTTACCTTTGATCTGGCGCAGAATATCATTCATTCCATCTTTCTCATTGTGTGAAAAACTCGCACCTTTGTCGTATTATGCTAATTTGTCTAATGCCTCATTCACCTAAATACAACAGTACATTACCAGTGTTTCAGAGATAAAATTGATGACTACTTCATGTCTTGTATTAAGGAAATATAAAAAATACGCATATATAGGTCTGTGAAACATCAAGAGAAACAGCGGAATTCTTGCGGTGCTAAAGGCCCGTTCACACTGTACGATTTGCGAATGCAATTTGTTTTTGGTTCTGATGGGCCATATGAGAACTGGTGTGAACACGTCCATTGAATCTTGCACAATCCATTAGTTGCGATAAGCAAAATTGCAGTCGCAATCGTACCGTGTAAACGAGCCTTAAAGCTTCAAAGTATTAAAAATTAATTGTGTGTGCAACATCAAACCATACTTAGGGAATCCTAACTGTTCCCCAGAATACGCATAAGTTAATTTGAAATTAGTTTGGCGTGACGTTTCTCAATATCTGCCTGGAATTTGGGTGATTTTTGAGACATAACGACACTAAAAACCCTCGTGTCAAACTGGTCATCAGGGCGAGTCGAAACGTATCGATGTGCTCGATTACATTTACCATTGATTTGTGAAGGCAACAACAAAAGGCGTAGACGATTGTTAAGATACAACGTTTTAAATCGCCATCGAAACCCTGAACGGAGAAGCTATGTACAGTGAATGCTTCTCCCCTCGAAACAAACTGTATCAAACCCAAAAAGGTTATTTTATTTTTGCGTGTTCCAAAACTTTTAAATGCACATATAAATTTAAATGGACAATCCCACATTGAACATAAATGAGTACATTGTTTCATAAAACTGCACTGGAAACACATAACGATAACCATTAATCACTGTGGATTCGGACCCATTGGATATATTACTGATTAGAAATAGATATAGTTTTAGTGGATTAGTATCCTCCGTGATGTACCGTGTTGCGCATTTTAACTCGTTATCACTTCCGTTTATCACTTCCGTTTATCACTTCCGTTTAATACCATTAACATCATTAACAGGATTAGACCGATTTAATCCGTAATGACTAATTCTATTTTACCTTAATTGTTTGCACCTGATTATCCGGAGTTAATGGTGTCGTATCACGCTAGTTGCGAACCTGTTCACATCTCTTTGGACATTTTTATTTACCGCCCGAATCCGAATGATGGGGGAAGGTAATAGTTTCAGGTTGTTTGTCAGTCCAGATGGGGTGGGAAGTACCCCACGACATGGGGTACTCCCCCTGGCAAGGGACAGGGTACCCCCCAGGCCAGGTCAGGATGGTGGAGTACCCCATGGTACCTCCCCCCTCCCAGTTCAGGACAGCAGAGCGAGTATTTGCTACGCGGCGGGCGGTATTTCTTGTCAATGAAAGTTTTGTTTTTGTTTTTCGCAATTGATGTTTCACAAAGTTAACTTGAAGTCAGGACACACAAATTATTAGTGTTGAGGGAGGCACTCGAGTTTTTCAAAAATGAGCGTCACCGGATTTGTCCAAAATCCAAATTCAACAAACAATTAAAATGGACATGTGTCCTCCAAAAATTAAATAACAAACAAAACAATAAAAGTGTGAGGATTCAAACTCACAATACGTATATACATGCCACAAGACCTGAAATGTCAAGTAATTAATGTAAAATTTACATATATGCTTTCAACGCACGCATGCATTAATTAATCAACATTTACAATTTGGGGACACACGCTTAAACCAGAAGTTATGTCTTGCTGTAGTCCTGCGGGAAACACCTTTTGTTGGGGCTGCGAAAAGGAGGCCAGAATTAGATTCAGGCCATGACATTGTTTTTGTTTGTTGGAAAAAAATCATCAATAAACAGATAATCAGTACATTTTATTTGTCTTTATTTGAGAACAAAGTAAGTGCAAAAAGAAACCCAACAATTGCGAAACCAACATGAACGGCTGTTCTGCAGGTGGTTAATTGTTATCTTCTTTGTAACTGACAGTATTTTAATAATAAGCTTTTATCGGATGTAGTATTGTCGGCATGATGCTCTTACAATTTCACTTACACATGTTTACATTTTAAAATTTTCCCGCACGGGTTAAAAAATTAAAAGAATATAACACAACACGTTCATTAAATGCTTGATATTATTATTTTTGTGTCCTTAAATGATAATTTGTAATCATATTTTTTTCACCTTGTTGAGCTTTTAGCGTCCAACATTGTGCCCCTTCCCTTGCACGTCATGTAATAATTTAATATGAGGTATATCTTGTGGAATGTATCTAATCGAAATATAAAATAATGTGGGTGGTTATGACACTAAGGGCTCAAGCAAAATGCGATTTTTAAAAATTATTTGCATAAAACCTTCCTGTCTCATGATGTGATGTGATAATTTTGTACAGGTGTTCACGACCAAAATACAGGCGAGTTTTTGGATATTTACAAGCACTGCGTGTCCCCGAGCCCCCCAGTCCAATCAACCGTGACTGGATTAATCAAGTGCAGGCAAACCAACATTTCCGGTGACACCATACCCCTACAACCAACACGGATTTTATAAAGTACAAAAAAATAAAGATCTGCTAATGTTTGGGATAAAGTTAATCAAGTGCGCGGCGTAGCACCACTCACTCTTCTGCCAGGGGAGAAGGTATCCCCTGTCCTGTCTGGGGCAGTGACAGGACTAGGGGTACCCCCTGGAAAGGACCTGGGACCAGAGGCTGGGGTACCCCCTTGTGATTAGCATTTGTATCCTCGCGCTGGGTTTGGTGTTAGGTGTACTCACACAAACCAAGGATAAGGTGATGGCTCCTTAAAGCAAATATCAAAATGATAAAAAGAATTCAGTAGATAAATCAAATAGAACTGATAACACAGTTTCTGGAAATAACAGAAATTCATATCAATAATTAGTATTCCTTTCCCGGAGCCACCAACTGATGCCAAATGCGGATTAATAAGAGTTTTTGCTTCTTATAGAGTTCATGACAAATAAAGAGTCATAATCGTGCGATCTATTGATGAAAACTTTATCATTTTTATCTGACTTCCCTCACAGTTTAGTGTTTACTCAGCTCTCTATCGGTCGCTGCTGCTTTAAGATCCTTTTAGCTAATAATTGTTCTGTCTCAAAGACAACAACACTGAAGGAATAACCAGTTTATTTTTACCTGTTTTGTAATTGCTGACTCGTACATAACATTCTAGGAATTTCTTTTATTTTTGATTTGTATTGTGAAACGTAATGCGTCTGTCTGTTAAAGGGAGGAAGTACAAAATGGTCAGTTATATTTTTGTCTCCTTTTATTTATATTATGAGATTGGACTCCGTAGTCTGGGCAATCTGACTTCCGTTGACCTTGACCTTGACCTCTCGAGTCCCTTCTGCACTTTAACAGCCAACATAGAACAGTGGCGGATCTAAAGGGGGGGGGCGCCAGCGACGCACCCACCCTCTGGGTCCAAATTCTTTCATTTTCATGCAGTTTTCGGGAAAAAATTTGGCAAAATAATAGGTTAACACCCCCACCTTGGAGGTTGGCGCCCCCGTCTGGGAAATCCTGGACCCGCCACTGTAGAATGTGCTAATTATAGAGAAATCTAAAGCCAATAAGAATACCTTAGATACACATATAAACATGGATTCTATTAAAGTATACGCACTGTCGAGGCAAGTATAAGAAAGAACGTACTTAACTTAGATGAAAGGAAAGACAGATTAAAATGAAATTCTTTGGAGTCGGTTGATGCCCACTAAGTCTGTGAGAATAATCTTCTTAACAAGGAGGCATTGCTCTTTTATGGACTAATTTCAAGACAAGACTAATCATTATGGACTTGTTCCAGGACAGGATAAGAAAAAATATCAGGTGGTGAAAGTTTCACCACTCGGCTCGTTAAGGGGAATAGATCACTAGTTGAAACTGCATTAGCACGAGGCCTCGTGCCCGCCGAGGCGATTGGAATTATTCTGAGGCGATGCTACATAATGCCGAGGTGATTGAATAATTCCAATTGCCTTGGTGGGCACAAGGCCTCCCTCCCCTGCAGTTTCAACTAGTTTTTCATTCCCCACTGCCTCTCAGTGCCAAAATTTCAAAAAGTTTCTTTATGACATTTAGTGTCGACTTGTCCCCACCACCCCCATCTGCATTCACAGAGCCGCAAAAGGCCTTCATAGGTCCCAACCATGGAACCAAAATTTTGGGGCAAAAACCGTCAATCAACCACTAAGGTGACTCTAAAGAACCACTAATTAGTTTAGTGGGAACCAATAGGTATTGGTGTCACTTGATATTAAATTGAAATGAAATCTGAATTTTGCTCTTTGCTGAATGAACCATTTCAGATCAAATTAAATAGAATTATGAACCAAACAAACAACGGTTCAAAAGATACTTGAGTTTCATTTATAAAGTCGCGTCTGGTTTAGATTCTTTGTTCGAAATTTCAAAGAAAATCTTTGGAGATTCCTGTGGAGAGGGTGTATTTTTGGAGTCACCTGGAAATGACGTCACAATAAACTATTGCCATTGTTACCACAGCAAGTGAATTAAAACTCAATTATCATCTCATTTCGCCCATTGACCTTCAATTCACTTCATAAATGTTTCCCTTCATTAGATATATTTTTGATATTTAATCTTTCCTTTAAATAAATCAATGTTTGACATTAAGTCCAATAAGTTCCGCCCAAAGTTATTACTAAAATAGAAACTAAACGTTGATCCAAGGGCAAAATAAATGAAAAGACAGAGTGCTAAAGTATCCCCACACTGTATGAGTTCTTACTAAATGATACAATAAATCAATGGTGGATGGTTTGCACGGTGGGGTCCCTACAGGTTCTTGATCTAAAATTGGAAGTGGGAGTTAATGGGGCTGAAAACTTGTCGATATTTTAGTCGAACACTTTATCAACAGTTATTAATAAGCTAATGGATGAAGCTAACAATGACTTCGCAGGTAGAAATATAATTTATCTCGCAATGATTACGTCATTTCTTACCTTGATTTATATTATTTTGATTACACTTGAATAGATTAAAAGGTATGGTCCCCGGGACGACAGCATATGACTACGGTTTTACAGCTTGCACAGGCGACAATGATAAAATATTTATGGTTCTCGATGGCACCAGAGTGGACAAAGAATGCGTACAAAATGACGTCACTGACCACAAAAAGACATTGCCATTATTGTTGATGACGTCATCATCTCGCGTGAGCGTACCTTAACGAGATCTGAAGGGCGTTAGAGAATCAAGATAAATTAAGTTTATCCTCCATGATTATATGCCTTTTAAAATGCTTTGTTTCTGACAACCAAGAAGTGGTTTGCGGTTATTTTTTTGCTGAGTGATAGGCTAATTCCCGTTTTTATGGTGAATGGTCAGTAAGTTAAATGGAACGAAGGAGTTTCACTGATGGTTTAGTACTGGTGGGTCTAGGAAACAGAACCACGTCTGGCAATAAAGAGCGGCGCGCTACTGATTTAAAATGTCGTATTTCAAGTGGCCATTTCAGATAGGGACAGTTGGGATCTTTAATTCTATACACGTCTTGAATGCATCACCATCGATGTGGGAAAAGTGCGCATTCGCAATCAGCACACATACCACTGCAATTTACATCTTTTGTGAAGAAATTGAAGTGTCGGCATTGAGAGTGACTGATCATTAGCCGGGCATATATGAACACATAACTGGCAATGAGCACTGTTGAAATGCATTTTCGTTTGGAAACATTTGCCTCGTATGTCCATGGAATTAGTGTCTTTTAATCTTCAGTTGTGAATAGTCACTGAGTAAGCCAGATGTGAAGGGATATAGAAATATGTGCTCCACTTCATCAAGTTTTTGAAAGATTAGGAGTTACTGGTACACTACAACGTAGTGGCGGATCCAGGATTTCCCAGAGGAGGGAGCGCCAACCACAAAGGTGGGGGCGCCAACCTATTATTATGGCCAATTCCCCCCCCCCCAAATGTATAAAAATGAAAAAATTGGACTCGGAGGGGGCGTGCATCCCTGGCGCCCCCTTGGATCCACCAATGCTTTGTACACTGTCCGAAGTTGGGAGCTTCTCGAAATTGAGGTTCCTTAGAAATCTTGAGTTATTGTATCCACACACATTTACTACAAGTATAATAACTGTGATGATATAACAATGTTAGTAATTGTTTTGTTTGCTGTATTTTCAGTTATTTGGACATGATGAGCACTACTTGTTTATCCAAGAAGAACATCCAGGGAGGAGCAAGAGATCGGCGGAACATCACACGAATAAACTCAAGAACGATCACAGGGTGAGTACCTCTCCACAGCAGCACCTTCTTTGGAAGGGTACATTTACACCAAGCGTTACTGTTAACGCAGAGTCAACGCTATATTGATGCTAACACTAAAACTTTCATCAAAAACAATAAAGTCGCTCCAGAATGGGTGGCTAGTCTTAATGCTACCTGTTTAACGATGACGTTGGGCGGAAATAGGAAGGGATCACTAAAAGAAATTGTGAATTGAATCGAAAACTTCGATTCCGGGGGAAACGTGGTTCTTTGATTGACCGTCTTCGATAATGTCAATAATAAAAGGGAGGTGATGATAATTTTGTAAAAAGCAGAACACAGAATGTCACTACTGTGAAATGCCAGATCAGGTAGAATCTGGTAGATATCACTGGAAAAAATCTCTTGTCGTTTTATGTGAACAATGTTGAATTCATTTCAGTGTAAAATAAAGAACGTCTCATATCAAAGGACGTTGATGGTTCGTGTGTCGATACCAGTAAACTGATCCATTGTGACCTTGATGTCTTTGATGTGCGACGTTTTTACACATTGAAAAGAATTTCCCCAAATTGATGGACATTGACGGCCGATATGTCAATATTGGCAGTTTGATCTATTGTGATCTTAATGTACTTCAATTCAGGCAAAGATGTTCCGCCAATGAGATATCACCTTTTAAATCTAAAAATATGTGTGAGAAAATAAAAATGAACCAGGACATACTTTCCAAGTTAGAATACATTTGATCTCTTGAAAGAAAAAGATCATTAGACATTTCAGTAATGTTAGTGAATTCGTGAAAAACTCTAATCACTTGCTATCACCTTGCACAATTTTCTATTATCACAGGAGAGCTTTTTTTTTAAAAATTTTTTTTGGGGGGACATAAGTCCCTTTCGGACCACTGATACCCCTGTTTTGGACTTCTGGTGAAGTCTGCCCTGGGTTTCAAAGCCAGGGTGGATGTCTCGCCTGCACACTTTCTTGCCTGCGTGCTAGTCCTCAGATTCACCTCTTGTGTGACACCTGCTGACTGTATAGAGGCAGCATGGCAGCCGAGCATTTTTGATCCTCGTACCTGTGGACATGGGGACAGGGGACAGGGGAGCTTTTTTACGTAGGCAGTTGTCCCATTTCTGTACGCCCTCTGTACGATCACAGTAGGGTTTGGGTTACGATTGAGCAGTCCAATACAGTGATCCCATATTTAGGAATCCCTTAGTTTATCCATAAATTTCAAGGACACTATTCCAGTACCTTTTTAATTTTTAGATGTCATAAGTTATTTTGCGGGATCACTGATACCCCTGATGGTAGCTAAGCCTTTTGACTCACGCACTTGCAAACATATCCACAAGCATTGATGGGGTTTGAACCCATGGCCAAGCGTGCCGCAGCACAACGCTCTTAACCATTCGGCCACTCCCGCTAATTGTGCTGACAGTTTATTTTTACTTCTGAGTAGAAGACAAAGATTTCACGAATGCAACAGATCGCAAAAAAATTACAGATTTCAAATGGAAGACGAACAACGCGAAACACTGAGAAGCCAATTTGAATATAATCCACTGAAAAGTTCTCAATTGGATCATTAAAATTTCATAATGCAAACTTACATGCCTCGGTGCGATACAGCGCACATGTGTCTGTGTCTGGGTTTCATCAGACCAAACAAACCATTAACTCCGGGTATTTATTGTGAAAGACAATAGGAGTAGATTGGCGGGGTGAGAGCCCTCAGACCCGAGGGGTTACTACTGTCAATCATAGACGGAAAACTTAACCGTTCCGTCCAAGTTCGGTTCGACTCCGGGTTTTTATCGGAATCTCGGACTAATCAATTTCACGTCTCAGATGCATCGATTCCATTTTCCTCTCCAAGAATAAATTCCAGGTTGTTAAACTAAATCTGGATTCTGGCAGTAATGTTTCTGCCATTAAAATATCTCGAGGTGACATGACTTGAGGGTGTTTGGCACCTCATATACTACTGACTTGCTTCTGATACCAAGGTAATATCGCCCAAGCTCTTTTCTATTGAAACTTACTTGGAATTCACAGAAATGGAAAGAAAGATGTAGTATCCAACAAGCCAAAAATTTCCACAAGGAATGATTACCATATGCAGTGGCGGATCTAGGATTTCCCAGACGGTGGGGGCACCAACCTATTATTTTGCCAATTTTTTTCCGAAAACTGCATGAAAATGAAAGAAATTGGACCCGGGGGAGGGAGGCGTCCCCAGCGCCCCCTTACACCCTGAAGGAGGTTCAAGTGATTCTGACATTTGCGACAGTTGCAAAGAATTCTGATTTAAGACCTGAATGGTTGCCTATGAGAAAAGATATCTTGAATGATGTAGAAGAACTGGGGAGAGTTGTCTGCAAAATAATATTGCAGAAAAATA
>JBCAUG010643012.1:0-13972 GCA_038406175.1 Haplosyllis leylae | reverse complement strand
CAGTGGTAACAGTATAAAAGAAAAATAGAGAGAAGTTTTGCCAGAAACAGTATTTGCCATTAATTTACACTATGACACAAATTCTCCCCTATCATAAGTTTTGTATGCTGCAGAGGGGGGGGGGTTCTGAAAACGGAATTACTGATTTCGTATGCCCCGGGGCATACTGGGAGGGGGGTCTCTGAAAACCTTTCACCGGCACAAGGGAAGTTTTTTGAAAATGCTACACCGCAAATTGAAAATCCCAAATAGTTAGACACCTGTAAAACACAGTCATAATTTTTTGAACTGCCTTAAGTTTGGATACATTCAACATTTGAATTTTGATCAAAGCGATTTATAATTTGACTTTTGCTTCCAAAATGCCAATGTAGTCAATGCCTTGACTCTGAATTTGATCTGTGAGGCTGTTACTTGTGCATTCCATTTGACGCAATAATTAATAATGTTTCTACGTGGGCGTTTATTAGCGTAATATGACGTTGAGAATAATTCTGTGTCATTGGCGAGCTGTTGGATTAAATTAAGGTTCAAACGAAGCTTAATTTCGTGTATGGTCCATCATATTAAATGTGTTTGACTAATGTAGGACCTAAAAGTAGTTTCTCTAAATTCTTCTGCATTTCAGTCCAGTCTCCGTTACGATTTTGTTGGTGACATTTTTATTTTACAAAAATATTCGGATCAGTACGGGGAAAAATGTCGCTCATTCTAATGTTGGATTAGGAAAGCGCAATTTCCCATTTGACCATGGTGCTAGTAATGTCCAATAGTTATTATTATAATGTCATCGGTGAGCTTTCGGCATCAGAATACTGTAAAGTACAAACATCAGAACCTAATAACAAAATCCCCTCCCCCCACGTAATTAATTTGCAAGTGACGAGGAAACGCTACATGAATCAAAATGACGGTAATTGAGAACAATGAAGCTATATCAGGCCAATGTCTTCGTTATTTACACATCTGGATCTGGACGAAAAATGTGTGTAATTCAGGAAATAGCAATCTTGAATTAATTGTGTCACGTTCAGATGTAGATGATCTCTTGTATGGTTATTTTGTGTAGGCGAACGAACGATGATAGGAAAATATGTCTGCATTCCCGAAGTGAGTAGTCCTTTGAAAAGACAAACTTACAAGTATACTAATTTTTAATCCCTGTCCATAATTTATCAAAGTAGTCATAAAACGTGCACTATTTTTCGTAACATTTTCCTTACCCATGAGAATTCACTGCTCATTGTCTCCAAACTATTTCAGTATGAGATAATTAGAAGTTGAAGTAGAGTCTACATACAATTTGGCCAGAGGCTACTGCTTTTGAATTTTGTCTCACACAGCTTTCTCAAACTATTACAAAAAATATCAGTATATTAGTTATCGACAGGCTAACACCGAAGCTATGTTCATCATTTCGACATGAATCAGTTCAGCAGGCCAGAAGTTCAGATAATAATTTGGAGACCCCAACTGCTTTGAGATATTTTATTTGTGGTAAATATTGAAAGCTACAACACAAATACTTGTACCATCATTTTGATTTAGTATGTATTAGTTTTACATGTACAATTAAGATATTAAAACTTGCCTCAGCCGTGTATTGTAAAATTATATCAGATTTTTTTTCAAGCATCCCAGTCGAGTTTTTCACTAACACACAAAGTTGGCAATGTTGGCATTATTACCAATATTGTATTCCCAAATATTTGCAGTTTTCATCTTTATTTGAATGAATTGGTGTTAGTGAATCTGAAACTAGAAATCAGGGAGTACTGAAGATTCATATTTCAGGGCTACAAATATGATTGCAGTTGTTACTTTTAAATGGCAGAGCCAAAACAAAGTTGGCAATGTTGACATTCTTGTATTGTGAACAGTTTGTGAAAAACTCTAAAAAAGCAGGATGTAACTTGCTGATTGCCAAGTTCCACCATACAAAGAGGAGTTTTAGTTGTGTTGTTTACATCGATCTCTTGATCACCTTTAAATTCAAAAGACTTGTTTGAATTCAAAAGACAGCAGCTGTACCAAAACTAAGTTAACGAAATTTTTTTCTGTTCTACAGATCGAAGTTGGAAGATACTTAGCCACTTCCGAAACTATTTGGATGCCATGAAAGAAGATACCGTTGAGTGTGGAGATTAAAAAAGTGTGTTCAGATTTTTGTATAGTTGCAAAGAAAAGGACTGCTTTATGTCTGTGAATAAAATGAAGTGCGTAAAATTGTCCCCCTACCTTTTGTTGTTGTTGTTTTTTTTAAAGCAAAGATAATTTCCATTGGATGAATTCATTTCGTGATGACTTGGGATCTTGCGTCGCGATCGTTCCACTAAAATTGCTATTGAGACAAGAAATGATCAGTGACCCAGCGTTTCCACCGGATCTATTCACCATGCTACCAGTGTAAATCAGTAGCGGATCCAGGATTTCTCCGTTGTGGAGATAACAGACCAAGATATTGTTTGATTAATTAGTCCAACAAAAATTAGAATCCACCATTTTAATTGATGTAAACAGATCTTTTTGAAAAAATTCAACCACATTACATTGCATCGTTTGACTCTTGACGTAAAGATATACGAAATAGTTATTTCCGACAATAAATAGTGTCAATTTCTATCATACATTGCTCTGATGCCATTCAAGCAGTTACGCCGACCAAAATCCTTTCTTAATATTTCAACAATAAGGAACACTTTTCCCAGATGGTTTTGGATCAGAAACATGTTCAAAGCTGGACACAAAACTTAATAAAATGTTATAAATCCCCAAAAATGAACAAAATTTCAAAAATGCAAGTTCATAACTTTTATTTGTGCCTTATTAAACAGTAATGCAAAGAAAAATAAGATTATTTACATCAAAAATATCTATAGATATTATTTTTTCAAAAGGATGCTGTCCTACAAAATTACAGATTCCATTAAAGCCATGCAGTTTTGTGGAAATTAATCTATCTATAACCATCATGTATCACCATGTGCACTGGTAGTATTCAAATGGATTTGCTGATCAGTGGCCATTCTCTTTTGTTACTGACCACGTCATTTGTATGAATTATCTAAAATAATATTTAACTTTCAGAATTTCTACAAAAAATGGAAAAATAAAATTGATACTGATAACTTTGATTGGAATGAAGTATATGGAACTAATTGATACTTCACTTCACTAATTATTTCGCCAAGCTCACTTTTATGTCAAATTCATTACTTTGGCATAGTAAAATATGTTTATTTAACAATTAGATAGAAAAAGTGACAGTATATAATAATTATTATTATTATTTATTCGTTCCTCTTCGTACATATAACACAATACCGTTATGTTAATATCCGTCACTGTTATTACTATTCGAGGAACCTGGTTGCCACTAGATCACAAGTGACCATCCACCATGGTGGTGTGGCATCAACTAGATGATAACGATGTACAAGGTTAAACAATTGAGTAATAAATAGTAATAATTAAAGAAAATGATTTTAACCGGTTATACTAACAGTTTGATCCAACTGTTCGTGCAAAATCGCATGTTGCAACTTATCGTGCCTATTTGTCTTTTACTACGACTTTTTTACGACTTATATCATGTCATTTGGTTCCTTCATGTATATTTGTTCAGGTAAATCAAACTCAATTGTATTATTATACATACTATTATTTTCTAAATCGTAATTCCCACATACTCCTTTCTTTTTTTGATTTTGCACACAACATAACATAACTGATTTCATTCCGTCTGGCAGAAACCTGTGAAGACGCAAATTTTTGGCTGATCATAAGTATGCGAACAGAATCTTTGACATCGCATACTGGTACTGAACCACATTCGAACTTGATTAAGCGAAGGAAGCTAAGATTTTTCGTAATTACACAAGTTACCAATAAGTATTGAAGGCTTTAACAGCAAACAATAGTTAACGCTAGTGAGGATTGAACCTCTGACCTCTTGTGTACTACTCTGATGGTTTCCTAACCGTGCTAACTTGACATTTATTTGTAAGTCTGAGGCTTTAATACCCTGCAGGAAGAATATCCAATTCTGACTTGTTTGCAAATAATTTTAGAATGGTTGTCTGTAAGAATTTTTTCTCAAACCAGAATTTGATGTCCTAAGAAGGACAACTATAACAATTTTCTTATCATTACTAGTAATAATCACTAAATGTGGCCATTGCTGTTCCTGGCATTGTTGGCGTGTCTATGGACACAAAATAGCACAGTGAAAAGTGTCCGTGCAGATTTTCGAGTTCGTCCTCATGAAGATGCATTCCGTAGAATTCCATAGAATAGAATCTGATAAATTACTAAAGCATGAATTGGGATCAATTTAAATGTTCTCTTTGTTATCCGTGTCTTCGTAGTGTTGTGCTAGCATCTCTGTCTCTTACACAACAGATAGTAGGTTCGAATACCATTTTACCTTCTTTTTATATAAATTCTGTAGAATTTCTATAAAATTTCATAAGGAAAAACTCGAATTAAATTAGCAATCATTGCAAGTAATGAGACAACCGTTATAAAACTATTTACTAAACAGAATTGGATGTCCTTCAGGCAGGGCGTTTAATATATTTATGACATTTAGTCAAAGTTAAGAAATAAATCAAAAATGGAAAAAAAACCACGTATGTAGTCTACACACGAAAGTATCTGATCTAGACGTGTATACATGAAATGTGTATGTATGTAGTCTACACATGAAAGTGAATGACCTCCACTAGGTATTATCGAGAATTTCACAAAATATCTCGCAACTGGCAACAATGGCAATATTGGCATCACAGGCTATACTATGTGAAAACAAAAAACAATCCAGCAACAAAATGTTACCCCGGTGAGCATTGAACCTGGGACCTCAGCCATTTGGATCTGATGCTCTCCTCTCTGAGCTATTGAGGCATGTGTTACTTGGGAGATCTAAGATCTCTATATGGTCATGCTCTATTGGTTCTAACTAAATGATCTAAGTCCAAGATTGAGGTGATGCAGGAACAAAAGACAATTTAAAGATAATCCTTGTAGCACATGCCTTGATAATATAGGTGCTTCCCTGAATTTCATGACAATTTCTGCTCTGCATTATACCTACACAGCCACTTCACTTGTCTCAATTGCACAAGTACGTATTTATCAATCTTGGGTTAGGAATACAACGCTTCTAATTCTAGTCCCACACTGTAGACGTTTAAACATAAGGGGAAAGTTTGTAAATTACAGTTTACTGTATTGGTCAATGACGTAGGCTTTGAATATAAATGAGACTTCATGAACGGAGCAGATGTATCCCAATACAGTTGTGCTATTTTGCACAAAAAGAAAACCAGACGGCATCACCTTCTAATCGTTTTCCACAATGTCCTACGGTGGATAGAATTCTCCAATCGAAATAAAAAGCTGTCCAGATTGCAGATCTGATCTCATGAAGAAAGTCAACACATCATAAGTCAATGACACAATCAGTGCACAAAGGGAGGAAATATCACATCCAACACAAAAATAGGACTTGGAGTCAATATGCTAACAAATAACCACTTTTATGGTATGTTATCTAGGATTCTTCTATTTTTAGATTTTCATGTGTTTTGTTTAAGAATATGTGCACTGAGAAATTTTGTGTGCTCAAAAATCTAAAAAAAACAATGCAAATTTACTGATCTTCCTACCGTGGGGTGCAGGGAATTAATCAAATTAAATTGACTGTCTTCAAAACAAACTTCGAAAATAACGCACATCTAGAAATGTAATGATGTCTTCTATCAATTTCTTATTCGATTATATCTCCTTTTTTTCAAAATATAACGAAATGTTACACTAATTGTGGCCCCGCTGTACAGTTCCCATTGCTGGCTCGATTAGAGTCAGCTTAGTGACTAAAAGAGGGGATCCGTGGAATTTGGAGAATATACTTTGGCACTTTTATGATATATAGACCTACTTTAGGCTGCAGTCATTGGTGGTGAGAATTTGTTTACGCAGAATGTCATCGTGATGTCATAATGACATTACGTCACAGCAATGGGTCAGCCTGTTGACAGAATCAGTGAATACAATGACGTCGTATTTTTTATTTGGCAAAGCTATTGCTTATCAGACACAGGTCTGTTGAATTTTTAATTTTAGCAGATCTGTTTTCACAGCTTTGCTCTTTGAATGGCAAATACTTTTGAGATTTCTAATGAAATCTAACAACATTTGGCTTGTGATTGGTTCACATGTATGGTTCTTATGGTCCCCGCTAGCTGATGTATCAGCTAAGTGATGAGGGTGCCCTCCAGTTTTTAATTTTCAAGGAACAACAAGCCTTTCAAAAGTTAACTCTTACTTAATCAACAAAGTTTTAATTGATTTGGTGTAGAAAGTGTTGAGCCAATCAAGGTTAAACGTCAAAGTTAGGGAATTCCACGGTGTGGTGTTGGAGTACACTGTTGCATTGTGCTATGCCATGCACATATATGGTTTGTCATACATCATGTCAAAAATATCATGTTGCCTCATGTTATTTTGTGTAATTCACTAAATATTAAGCGAATACATCAAATGGAATCATTAATTTACTGAATTCAGTGATATATGTTCACTAAATGCTGTGATGTGATGTATCAAAAAGTCAAACATTTGAACTATGTGTGCGTTGTCTGTCACACATTCACTATCAATGTCAGTTCAGTAACTGCATTCACTGAATATTTTTACTAGGTATAATTTGTGATGTGCCAAAAATCAAACAACTTGACATAATGAGGTTAATTTTGAGATCAAATATTACTTTTAGACCCATTAGATCAACTAGCTTAACTATACACTTCATGTGTAAAACATGTTTTATCTTAAAAATGGTTGTCTATAAGAATATTTTAACTCTATTTTGAATTAGTAAGTAGTAGATTATCTGTTGCAGTAAGATTCGGGGTACATTCCAATTATTCTTGAATACTTGTGGATGCCTGTGATACTGATGAATTTTGTATGAAAATTGTGACTCAGTCTTTTTTTCTGGAAGAACATGCAACTATGTGACGTTATTAGCTAAGGGGGTAATTTCACGTTTAAAGGAACATTATGATAATTGTCCACAGGCATCATCACTGCATACCCATTATCTTGTCACCTTTTGGACACACGTCCGCCTTACGACTTTAGGCGAATACTACCGTTTACGATCTGTTCAGAATTGTTAGATCTTCGCAGGGTGTACATTGGAATGTACCTAGGATCGCCTTGTTACAAAAGAGAAAGTGCAGTTTAAAATTTAACATGGAGTAGAAAGGCCACTTCTGGACACGTGACCTGATCTGACCAGGGATATTTAGTCCGCTTGAAAGTTTGCTTCGGTTCATAGCAACTGTATCCAGGAATTGGAGTTTTCTCTAAATGTTTTCACTGAATTCGCTGAATTCAGTGACAAAAAGAAATTAAAAATTAAAAAATGAACACTGTGGGGTTGGAACCCAGGATCTCCTGTGTAAGAGACAGAGATGATACCACAAGACCACAGAGAAACAGGTAACAGAGCAGATCCTTATACTGAGCCTACTTCATGCCTCAGTGATTTTCTCTGATTCTCTGAATTCGCTGAATTCACTGAATTTGATGAAAGTTCTGCTCTATTTGGAGAAAACTCCATTGAGATGGTTAATATTCTTTGTAATAGGTCACTGCATTGCGAATTTCCTTTGGTGCAGAAAGTTCAAAGTGTAGCCTTAACAGAGGTGTCATCACCTCACAGTACAAAAACAGACTGTTCTCATACTGTACATTTCTTAGAGCAGAGTATTGATTAATATAAGTTCAAACCTTATCGGTCACCAATACAAGTGTTAATGTGGACAAACAATGCAGTTTTTTTAATTCTTTACGGAAAAGTATAGTTCTTTATGTCAGAACTGGAAATTCCTGCAAATTGTGTAAAATTCCTAAAGACTTTTTAAAATATGGACACTACCGTTGGTTTACATAAAGAAAATTGTACATGTCGTGAGTTATTTTCTTTAACAATTACTCTCCCCATGTAACAACAATTGATACAACCTTAACAAAACATAAGAAGTCAACATTGCTGCATGGAAAATCAGGTAAATGAAATTATATACGATAGATTGTCTTGAGTTATGGAGCAAATTCTGCAACATAACTTAATAAACCTTCCTACACATATATTGAGTGAGTATCTGGAAATGGGGGACGGTCAAATATCCACAGGTCAGCATTTCTGCATGGAAAATCAAGTGGCTTTATATTCAAATAAATGATTTCTCTACAATGTAATACGTCTGGAATTTAATATGATTTTTGCCTAGATATGCATCCATGTAAATCTAATCTTATCGCGAAAAACTTGATTTTGCTAAGTACTACTAGCAGACCAATCATTACTGGCTTTTTTGACAGTACACACCTCCTGATGCAAGGGTAGTAAACTGTAACTCTGTATTCATCAGAATCACAACAATCCGTGATACAATGATGAGGCAACTCCTCTCAAAAGCTGGCAGAAAATCCCTTCCACATCATCCTGATGGCAGTAAACACACTACTTGTTTACGCCTTCGGCAATCTTAGAAACCTTCAAATTTGACGCAAATCCCCATGAAACTTTTGCTGCAAAACACCCTGCAGGAAGTTCAATAAATTCAGCATTTTGCTTTAATGTCAGGAAATTCTGTCTTAAATGTAAGTCAATTGGGGGGGGGGGGGTTGTTTTTCCTGGCCATTTTCGGTGGAATATCCACAAATATCAAAGTCACCTGAAATTTATCCCTTATTTGGCCAATGTAGCTCAGGTGTCCTTCCTTTAGTTGGCTTTAATTTCATAAAGATATTGAAAGATAATATTGCCAACATTCATAGATATCTTCGAATTTTCACAACCATGTCTTTTTGGGAGGTCAGTAAATTTTGACTAATGGTGATAAACCAGTTTAATCCAGTTTCAATCAGTTTATACAGTCAGTAAATTCTGCTAAAAATCCATAACTGTCCACATGATTGTAATTCCTATTAGGACTGAATAAATTCAGATTAGATAAGTACTATGAATTAGTAAATTCTGTCTAAATCTGAAAAAATTAGGCAGGCAGAATTAGTAGTCAGAATTTATTGATTCTCTAAGGATTGCTTTGATATTTAGCCCATTTACAAATTGAAATTTAGGGATATGGCCATGTAGCTCAGATCTACTCACCAAGGCATGTAATTTTATATAGGAATTAACAGGATTCAATCACTTGTCAATTCTGCACAATTTGAAATATGAAGTTCTCATAGACTTTCCATTGGGTCATTGAAAAACATTTAGACAGAATTTACTGAAATTCTCATAAAATACTGATTTTATTGAATTTCCTGCGAGGTGTAAAACTAAGAAGTAGGCAATATCTGGATACGATTTGCACGATCCATAATTAAATCATAACTTTTTGTCAACATTTTGTCAGAAGAAGAATACGCTGAAAAATAAATTTCATACATTATATCATGTGTTTTACGAAAAGAAGTAAAATTTGATTTATATACCACATTTTCGCAACAGGGGAATTATACACCAGTCAATAAGTACTGAAGAATAAAACGACCACATCAACCTCATAATTGAAAATTAACAACTTCCAGATTTCGTACTCCGACTGGGGTTGGAATCCATTGCAAGAATAAAATTTGCAGATTTTGTTATCTCACGCTTTTGAATGTTGTAAGTCAGAAGAAAGGGGGATTCGATATTAAACAATCAGCATTCTGCCGCCAAAACCCCTTTTCTCTAAATCTGTGAAAATGTGAAACAAGGAATTCAGGTGGCCTGTATGCGCAGAATTTAGGTGTCCTTATTTCATAGATTTTTTGGAATACCATTACTTGAGGGAATAGTCACAAACACTATATTCTCAACTTCCTTGTTCAATAGCTGGTGATAGTTAATTTTATTCAGCGTGTCACTTACAGGCCATCATGATGCATTTGTGATCATAAATAGTTGTCACAAAATGTGAACTTTTCTTATTTTAAGACAAACGAATAGAATATGTTTAAAAGCTGTTCAGCCTTTTTTTATTGAAGCTGCGTGGGTGGGTTAGATTGCGTGTCAATTGAAAACTCCTGGGGATGGTTACAAATAGGAGCCGAGGTACTCTTTCTGTGAAGTATCACAACCAATCAACACAGCAGCTTTCAGATTATATTGTCTTTGCCACTAATATTTACAAATTCGAACCAAGTAGGCAAACTGGAAGTTGAAGCTGCATTACGAGTCCCAAGGTCCCAATTTGGTTCCAAAGCTTTCAGTGGGGGAGGGAACTAAGAAAGATCAGGAAACGTCACCAATTAATTGTCTTATATAAAAAGAGTCTGTCTTTTGGCTTCATTAGGCCTTAACCCCAAGGTTATCATGAATCTTCTGCTTCTGGAAACTTCTTGAGGAGTAAGGTAAGTTGTTTAATCTAAATGATTAATGGGATTTTAGAATTCAGATTTCAAATGGCTACACAATAAACCATTGTTGAGTATTGCTGTTTTTGTTGAGTATTGCTGTTTCAAGAATTTAGTTCTGCACTGTCCAAAGTTTTTACAGTTATTGATTTAGTTTCGTAATATATATATGCAACATTGGTATTTGTTCGTTCAAATTGATAAGTTCGGAGCAAAAGATGAAAATTTTGAATTGTTGGCAAGTGAAAGTAGTGAAATCAAATGAGTAGTTTATTTTTTCGAACTGATCCATTGACTGAAGTTGCCAATCTGATTTATTGGCACTCATTACAATTCTGTTTGATGCAACGACACTGATTGGCTAGAAAGCAATACCATGTTTTTACCGCCCGCTTACTAAGTACGACGGGAAGGCAATAATTTCAGTTTGTCTGTCTGTTCAACCGGGGGGAGGGGTACCCAGTTTCTGGTCCCAGGTCCTTTTTGGAGGGAGGATGGGGAGGAGGAACCCTTGTCCCGCCACTGGTCCTGGCCGGGGGAAGAGGAGAGAGCACCCCTCTTCAGGTCCTGGCTGGGGGTACCCCTGTCCTAAGGCCTGACTGAAGTACCCCCTCCCCTATCCTTCCGGAAAGGGCCAATAGATGGACAAGGATACCACCTCCCCACCCCCCCTTCCCCGGCCAAGACCAGGCGCCCTGGACGTACGGTACGCCGCTTGCGCACAGGAGGACTTTATTGTTTTCTTATTCGAAAGGAATTTTCTCAGTGTTTCGATGGTTCTTATTACATAGTAGTGCAAAATTGAATTTACTTTTGTCTTTAACAATTTGACGTCTTTGTCAGAAGGATTGTTGTGGTTTTGGTCAATAAAGTTTAAAGTGATTCATCAGCTAATTGGCCTTCCCTCAGTGGGTGTAGCTCCCACTAATAAATGCTGATAATGTACCTGATTTTTCTTGTCTTGGATCTTGAAGTTGAACTCCATGAAGGTGTGCTTTGATATTGAGCTGAATCAGTCCATGAGTGACCGTCTGTGTAAGTTATGGTTCTTTTTCAGAGCCCGATAGGCTTTAATCATACAGGAACTAAACTTTTGAGTTAAGTATTCATGAAACTAAAAGCTAAATCCCAGGAACTCTTCAATTGCGTTCAATGTGTCCGGAACTTATCTTTTTCTAAATTTGGTTCGATTCTTTGAGACTTCGTTTTTTCCGTGCCGAGTGGGTCCTATTATTTTCACATCTGTAAAAAGGAGGATGCAGAAAGGCTCATTTGTGGAACAAGTAGATTTGCCTTCTTCTTCAAGTGTGAGTAAAAGTGTGCGGTAAAAGTGTTAGTATTTTTGACTCATACTTAATGGCATGCTTGATGTCACTAATTGGTGCAACTTTCTGACATCAACTTAATTATTTGACCTGAGACAGCATAGCAGTAGACTGCACGCCAAGAATTTTGTGTGTCGACGCAGGTTTTCCACATTAATTTACATATTTTGCCGTATCTTTAATTTTTCATATTTTTACTTAAAACAAAAGTTAAAATGTGCAGAATAGACACATTTTCCTTCTTTATTTGGAAAATATTTAGTACAGAATTGCAGAATGTAATATGGCTCAAAAACTCAAATGTACAAATTGAACACCAGGTGCCACATCTTGAAATTGATTTTCTTTCATTTAACCATGATATTGAATTATCCTGAGCTTGACCCATAGATGACCTTGACTTTTTAATTATGTTTTAATGGAATATAAACATACAGAAGTAAAGGTTAGGTAAAATATGTAATTTTTTTATTGACCTTTAACTTGACCCAATGACCTTGATACTCAATCCTGACCTAGATATGGTCAAAATGTATTGGTATGCTCAGAATGAAGTTCCCAGCTATATTGGTTCAAAATTTATAGCCTGAACAGACAGATACACAGAAACACAGACAGACCCGACTGAAATTATTAACTATTCGCATACTGACATCCTCAAAACGGGACTGAATTTACTGAGACTCCTTCGTGGTGCATTGCTGGTTGTTTCTTGTTTGCTATCACACTTACCGGATTATAACATTTAAATAATTAACAGCATTTAACGAGTAGGTTCCCTCGTTAGTGGATTGTTGTGTTTTTTTTTGTAAATAAACCGTTGGCTATCCGCGGAACGGATTAATTTGTCTAAATCAGATGTCTCACATATTCATACCTCCTCTCCCCCCCCCTTACCACACTGAACATAAGGAATTTGGGTTTTAGACAGATTTGGGCTCAGCATCAAAAGTTGAGAATGCACCACCCACCCCAGACATAGGGAATTTGGATTTTAGCCAGATTTGGACTCAGCATCAAAGGTTGGGAATGCACCCCTCCCCAAATGGACATTGGGAATTTGGGCATTTTCTTTAAGCAAACTTGGACTAAGCACCAAAAGTTGGAAATGCACCCTACCCATGCCCCTGCTCCACCCCACCACCACTAGACATATGGAATTGGGGGTTTTGGTAGATTTGGCCTGAGAATGTGGTGAGAGGTAGATACATGTTGTGGAGATTAATTTGTGTGCACAGACAGACCCAACTGAAATTATTATTTATTATTAATAATTATTACCTTAGAATTGTAGCAGCTTTCGAAACAAGATCTGCTTTCAGAAATGTCGCTTATCCCGATGAAGTTTGCAATGATGCCTGTTTTTTCTGTTTAGGAATATGGAACATCAAATGAAGTTAAGCTGGGTGCGTTCAGTTTGCGTTTACCTAATAATTCTGGCCATGTGTGTCATCCTATTACAAGGTAAAAATCATTAATTTGCTCAAATAGATATATCAAAAAACACTCATTCCACATTCCGCATCCTTTTGATTTGATCGGAAATTCGACGGTCAGATTACCAGATAAAATGAGGACGTGTAACCAAGGTAATTACGCAAACAAACAAGCGTATTCTTTTACTAAAAAGTTCTCCTATGGACGCTTGTCACTAAGACTCGTTTCTCTTTCCATTAAACTATGGCAAAAGTCCACTGAAAGTGGACACACACACACACACACACACACACACACTATGCATTTCAAAATTTCGAAAAAAAAATCAATTTTGCTTACACCAAATATTTGTGACTTGAACACCGTGTCGGAAGTTTAAGAAATTCTCACTTTTCTTTAAATTCTGATTTCTGAGTTTTATAATGGTTGTCTTTGAGAATTTATTTTCATATTGTAAGTTCGGTCTGATTTTTCTGTTCAATACAACTTTAAAATTTCTTTCTCAAGGGCAACCTCTGTAAAAATTGGAATCAGAAGTTAAAGACCAGTCAGATTTTCTTGAACTTCCCACAGAGTGCTGGGATTCAAATGTAGTCTCACAGGGGACAAATATTCACCTGCAAAGGCATTATATTGTATTCAACAAGAATGCCTTTCATTCGAAGGCATACCATCCCTGTAGCACATAGATCACAAAAACATTTACAGATAGAGAAACAATTGATTTCCTTTCATTTGACCTTGATACTGAGTAGCCTTGACCTTGACCTTCAGATGACCTTGAC
>JBCAUG010642901.1:0-13974 GCA_038406175.1 Haplosyllis leylae | reverse complement strand
ACAACGGACCCAAAAGCATTTTCACTTCGCGTTCGCTCTCGCTCAGTGTAAATACACCTTTACTTTTTTTTTAAATTTACATCCGATCTTTTAGGAATCACTGGCAGGTGGCTGCCCAAGGCAGGTACCACTGGACCGATCTCCACAATGGTTTTCCTTGAAAGTTATGTACATTACATTGTATTTGGCATAAGCTCAGGTAATGTAATTTTTTTTCACTAATGTCAAGGAATGACTAGTATTTGTTGTTTAGTGGTCACCTGCCCCTCAGGCCACATTCCTCAAGTAAACATTAGGCAGGTCTCCAGGCGAGCCAAATGCGCGTCATACACGAGCTAACGAGTCCAATGCACGAGTCTAAACAGTATCAATGATTGCCCGACATATGGCCTTAAATGGTAGTCGAGTAAATAACTCGGAAAATTGTAAATTCAGCTTTTTCTTTTCTCGTAAAGTTAAGAAAGGGGTATTTCTTTTATCCGCACCCACCTCCTTAACTATCCAGAAGGAGTTAAAGTAGCATCACAAACATTTCCTCTTTGGCACTTTTCTCACATTTGATAGCCCAAATTTATGGCTATTGATCTTTCTTTTTTTCCAGCAAGTGTGAAATGCATGTAATGTACATCATAGAGTGTTAAGCCTTTTATTAAGTTTTTGTAAATACTTGACAAAAATTCAAAATAAAGTCTGCATCACACCGGACGAAACAAAGGTCTAGGTTAAAATTTCTTTTGATCTCTGCCGCGACATCGCTTTCGTGATCGCTTTTGTTCTGTAAATGAACCTTTAACCTGAGCCAACAGGGTCATTGTCCGCCAGCAATAACGTTTACGTCTAGATTTAGGGCTTGTTCACACTTTGCGTTTGTGTCAAAGTAAGTGTTTGCGTTAAACTTCAACAATGGTGAAACAAATGCAAACCCCATCCATCCTCTGCACTTGCGTTAGTGTCACCAGGTTAAACCTGAACATTGACGGAAACGTAAACGTTAAGGCCTGTTCACACCGAGCGTCACCGTCACGTCAACGTAACAAACACTAAGTTGACGGGAAAAATGGGTATGCAACCATCACAGTGCCCGTCACAAAGCTCAAAGGTGACGTCTGTTAACGTGATGGTATCGCTCGGTGTGAACAGGGCTTAAAAAACGATACGTTGTATCGTGCCAACGTTAACGTTAAAAGAAGTGAAAGCAACAATCTATTATTACTAAACAAACCATTGGTTATGCAAAATATTCGTATCAATGATTTCGCCAATATTTGACCGAACTGTTGCTTGTGGTAAGCCTGGTACCCGTTTACTCAGAACGCAGCTCAGATATGAACGCTATGTGACCACGTTGCCAAAGTTACAGAGATACTGGCACGACTTACCGACACCAGCGCCGGAATTCAACAATACACCGAACAATATATTTACATTTGGCATACCAGACCAAAAATGAACCCAAAACCTCTTCAAAAATAGCCGCAGTAGAGAAATTAATTGGCTTCATAAAGATAAGGGAAAAGGGCACCGAGTTGGACAAGAAAATCAGAATCAAAACGTAATTTTTGTTTGGCAATTGCTGCGTTTCAGCGTTTAGAAAAATCAAACTATTTTATCCATCCCCTCGAGCTGTCAGGCTAAAAAGTCACCAAACAAAGCAAAACTATTTTCCATGACGCACCTGTCTTTTTTGGACAAAAAGTTCCGCACCCGAGGTGGTCAGCAAATGAGAGACGCGAGCCCCGCATGAGGGAACCAGTCAAAGAACGCAGCCACGTAACACGTGACGTAACAGTTAACCAGACTTTCTCCTAGATTAATGACCTTTTTATGCTTTACCAAGTTGTGACATAACAGTTCACAAAAGATAACTGAACAATTACTTCCCCCAGTACACAACACAGTCATTATCTATCTACACTGTATCTATGAGGTAACTACGGAAATAACAATCAGTACAGAATAATAAAATTGTCTAACCATTTTGTACTTTGGAAAACGTGGCAATTATGCTTCCATTGAAAAGGGGGCGTGTTTACACGGGGACCCCTAATCTGTGATTTTGCAATGGTGACATACCGCACGTGTTGTGATTATCGGCCACCTTTTTTCCGTTACTTGTCAGCACGTCTTTATTATTCAAAAATATCTATTGTTCAATCATTTAATGATTCCGTAGGTTTTTCAAATTGAAGGCTATTCCAATAGATGGGAAATGAAGGCAAAAGTGCTAAGGGCCCGATTACACCAAGCGTCAGCGTCAACGCAGTGGTGACGCTTGTGACATAACTCTCATTGAAATCAATGCAAACAAATAGAGTCGCTTGAGAATGGGGTTGCAATCCATTTTGGAGTGACTCTATTCTTTATGATGAGAGTTATCTTCCAAGCCTAATTCGTGCCGTCATTATGAGCTCAAATCGTCGACTTGGCATTTTTCACGTTGCTCGAAACGCTGCTGGCACAAAATTGTAATGACAAAATGACCTTGTGCCTCTGAGCAAAATATTTCAAAAGGTGCTTTTCAATAAAAGCACTTGAGGTACTCGAAAAGTAGAATGCCACGACTATTTCATCTTACGAAATAATTCGTCCTTAGATGATAATATGAGCAACATCACGGTCGCTTTCGTTAGGCCCTGTTTACACCTAGCCTCAGCGTCAATGCTGTGATATCGTTTGCGACACAGCTCTCATTGAAATTAATGGAAACAAACAAGCACTCCAGAATGGGGTTGCAACCCATTTTGGAGCGACTCCATTGTAGTCAATGAGAGCTGTGTCGCAAGCGTCATCGTAGCTTTGACACTGACGCTGAGTGTAAATGGGCCCTTACATCTCAACTTTAAATTGTGTCGGCGATTGATTATGATGGATTGAATGGTACTTCCGCCAACTACTGTAATTGCAGTTTAGTTCAGGATTGCGTTTTACCGATTGAGATTTCGGATTAAGGCCCGTTTACACCAAGCGTGAGCGTCAACCCAGAGTCAACGCTGCGATGACGGTTGCGATATAACTCGCATTGAAAAGAATCAAGTCACCCCAAAATGGGTTGCAACTCCATTTTGGAGCGACTCCAGTGATTTCAATGAAAGCCCTGTCTCAAGCGTCATCGCAGCGTTGACGCTTTGGTGTAAATAGGCCCTTAGTCGTGAATAGGTATTTACTGAAGTACATGCAGAAGTAAACAAAGTCAAATTATAACTATTACTAAATCAGAAAAATCATCCTCGCAATCGCTCGAGTGAACAGACCATTAAACGTAAAAGTTACACTCACGTGATGTCCGGGACGCCTTCCAATTGGCCAGCGTGTCGTTAAGGTGCTGCACCTCCTCCTGAGCGATCGCCAGTCTCTGCTGCTTCACCGATAGGATCTCCTTCTTCGCCTGAAAACGTTTAAAAATCTTTAAATTAGAAAATTTTCACAATGCGCCGATAAAAACGTCAATCCTGAAATAACTGATAATTGTGTTCAAAATTCTAGCTTGAAAGATCTGTTCACACGTTTGCATCGTCAAGATTGGGTTCTATGGCAACAAGGTGATGGTTTCAATTATCAAGAACAAGACGGCAACCGTCAAAGGAAAACGCAAATGCAGTCCTTACGTGTGAAAAGCCCTTAAGACGTAAAACAAGCATTTCTTTTCCTCTTCTGCAGAAATTTACACTTTTCATGGTTCTCCAACATGTATTTTAAATGGTAAACTGGACCACTGTTTAAAACCAGACAGATTTACACTTCCTTATTATTTTAAATATTTTCCCTGCAAATCATTTTGTACGGACTGATTGACGTGAAGACAGCTGTACGGAAGTTAGTAACTCAAAGATTTTGCGTTTTACTCAAGGTTATATCAAACCACGGTGGTTCGCTCAAAATGTGGTTAAAGTAAAACAATGAGGAAGATCACTTCTTTTTTGTCATTGTTTTTCCTCGTTTACTACATAGATATTCACTAAACGAGGAACTCTGGAAGGACAAGGGGATCGCTTCTCGTTGGAGAGGGGAGGGGAGGGGCGTCAGATATTAACTCAACTTTGTACATTGGATCCCGCGTACAACGAGTAGCTTGATGTACAAAAATGTGCTCGTAGTAACCCGATGTTCGTTGTACTGAATATTTTAACACTGCAGTTAATGAGAGGGTGAATTATTAGCGCGTTATATACTCGCTGTAACCGAACTAGTTGTAAGAGGGATCCAGTGTACTAATTTGCATGGTGGTCCAGATTAGGGCCCCGGCGTCTTGAAATAACAAGCTCGTTTGAGCATTAGACAGGATGTTAATTTCGCCTCTTCTTTCGTGCGTATTGAGGGACAGACAGACAGGTATTTGTCTGTAAGTCTTATAGATTGCAGGTATTTACCTCCAGATCGTCGTTGGCAACGACGAGGTACTCTTTGAGCATGCTCTGCTGCTCCTGACGCCATTGTAGCCTCGGGTCCTCCAGCTGGTTTATTTCTGTAAAGAGACGCCATCAAAATAATGAAATATTTAACGTTGTAGAAGCAAGGAACAACTTCCCGAAAATAAAATTAGAACAATTTAAAATGACTTGTTTTCAAGGTCACCTTTCCAGCAGACTCAATTCTTTGTAATACTGGACCTCGGGTCAGGTAGGGGTAAAAAAAAACAGACTTTTTGATTTTGTAAAATTGTAACGCTTCTTAATACATGAGCCTTAAAATGTTTGAAGGACGTCAATTTGTAGCAGTTATTATTTTCAAACTCCATTAGGCCAATAAAAATTGATTTTCTTTTAAAACTGTCACAGTTAGTTCTTGCTAACAATTCAGCAACACCCGCTGTGTTTTTGTTGTGGCTTCAACACAAACGCAGCGTGAAGTCCACAGCGTCTGGCGGTCAGCGTCCATCCACTGCAACGAACGCTCAATCAAAACTATCATAATTCATGTTCCGCCATGAAATTCCCAACATTTTTACGTCACGATCGTTCGACACAACGAGCACAAACGTCATTTCGCAACAATTCCCTTGTATGCTGATGATCTAATTGCGTTGGGTTTGTAAAGCTGTTGCTGGTCTAATATTGGGTCGGTTTGTGTAATTAGTAACGTAAGGAGCAGACGGTATGTAAACACCGTGAGATCAACACTGAAGCATGTGCTGCTCAACCGACAGGTGCCTCTACAAGTGCCCGACGTAAAGGTCCAGCCACACTTATGGTTTATTCACATTACACGCGAACGGGACCCAGACAGGTAGATACAGGGAACTGGTCTAGCATAAGACGAAACACTTGGTCCTGGTTCATTTCCCTGTCTCAGACCAGTGTGTGAACACACCATAAACCATTACAGGGAACTGGACCAGCACAATAGGAAGCAATGAATTCTTGTTCCTTTCCCTGTCTAGCATCAATGTGAACATTTCTGTACAATATATTAGGATCCATTGTTCTCGGTCCCATTCCCTGTAACTGTTCCAGTCCCGTTACTGTGCAGTGTGAATAAGCCATAACTACGCAAAGCGGCCTACTCACAGTAGAGGTGAAAACACGAAAACAAAAATTCTTTTGATTTTTGTCGCATATTTAAACTGGACCTTCTGTTCAGAAATTGCTATAACAACCGATTTGTTCACTTTGAACGTTTCCTTAAACTTAGCGCTCTGATAAGACTTTTTTGCACAAACCCATTTGGGATCTGTATACACCATGAATGCGGAAAGCGAAATCCGTCTTGATCGACTTTCATCCGTTTTCTCTTGCTGTGAAGTGGCCCTAAGTCTCGAATGGTTACTTTGTTTCCCAAGAAACATGAATCGAAAATAGCCAACAACGCAACCGCATACAATAATTAATCCGGAGCGTCTAATATATTATCCTGTGATGTAAACATTACGTTATTTACGAAAACTAGTAGCGTTATGTACACAACGGACGTAAACATGTCGGTACACTCGAAAGTTTCTACGTAAAGGCACTTAACGTGGACAGCAGCAGACGAGTCGATTTTCCAGAAATGCTGAATGAATAGCTATTTTTGTTACTGAATGAGGCAAAGTATGCAAGAACAAATATTAACAAGAAAGTCCTGCATGAAAACGCAACAGGCATACCGCCCGCGCTGTATCCTGGCTATGGCGTGTCCTGACGGTGAAGGGGGGGTACCCTGGTCCTGGCCAGGAGGAGGGGGTGGGGGGTACCCTGTCCTGGTCCTGCCAGGCAGAAGCGGTGCGTGTGGTGGGGTAGTCTGTCCTGGTCCTGGCTGGGGGTGGGGTGGGACCCGATACCAGGGACCAGTGATCTGGGGTACCCCTTTACCACCCCCCCTCCCCCGTTGACAGGCACACACCTGTGAAAACAGTACCTTCCCCATCCTTCGTATGCGGATGGTAATAATAACGGTACATAGTTTTTAGTTCAAGGTACTATTCTTGGAAGTCTTACGTTATGTTTTGGTATTTGTTTGTGATTTCTGAAATGATTTCCCAAAAGGCCAGCATCCAAACAATGTTAGCTCACCATGATGCTTGGGAAAATCTTTAACACCACACTGTATGTATTCTTAAATATCTTTGCGGTTTCCGAACTGCTTTTTTCGTATATGGCAGAAATCCAAAGTTGAAACAACAGAAACTCTCACCGTAACTTTTGGCACAGAATAGTTCAGTTGCGATATAAAAACCACAGTAATTTCCCAATTTGGTAAAATTTCAGATCTGGTCAACTGAGGTGATATTTTGGTTGAAAAGAATAAAGTGACAACTGTCTGATACTGTCATTCTTTGCTTTCCCCAAAAGGCCGTCACAAAAACAGACAGTTCTCAAATGACCGTACTGTTTAACGGGGATTTCATTGGCACTCATTTACAAACATGTTAAAGCTGGAGTGGGTGAGTGGATTTTGGAAACTGCTGATCCACAGACATGTAATACATTTTATCGAGTTTAATTGCTATCTGATTTTTTTTTTACTCCATCATTAAACTGAAGTTTCATTCTTCAATGTAGATCAATTGATTTCAGTGTGGACGAGTGAGTTGTCTTAAGTCACTTGTCCACTTGAAAAGTGGCTGAAATTCCTCATCACAACCCCTGTTTAACGCATTGATGAATGAACACCGTTGACACGATACTCACTTCTGTGGTGGTTTATGAAGAAGATTCCGATCTCTGGATCGTACTGCTGCTCCCATCCGTAAGGCAATTCATCCCCGACACAATCCGCAAACGAACCGGGCTTCGTGTATCTGAAAACAAACAAGGGAAAATATAAACGATTGAAAGTCCTATAAGACAGACTGACACTCGGGCGCACGCACGTATGCACACACACACACACACACACACACACACACACACACTTCTGATTGACAAGTCCCGACTCTTGTATAAACGATTGAAAGTCCCATTAGACAGACTGACACTCGGGCGCACGCACGTATGCACACACACACACGCACGCACACACTTCTGATTGACAAATCCTGACTCTTGTCCCCACATAGATAACCGGAATCTCCAATGTATCAATAGCAATGAGGGATTGTGTACGTTCCCTTCCAAGGCCACTTTTCCCCTTCACTTTTTTGTGTCCCTTCACTTTTTTGTTACTCTAAGGATATTTTTAAATAACCGAATGAAAGTCCATAATAAATTTAAAGTCAGACAGGAAGTTTAAAATATTTGATTTTAATCATTTAATTGAAATTGAATTAAAATAATTAAATTTCATCTGCTTGTTTAGCTTGACAAGTAGATTACATGTCTGACTTTTTTTTCTCTTCTGATGATGTAATTGTAAAAATCCCACAATAAATAGTTCACGAATGCACAATCTGTCTATCATCTTAGTTTGTGAACGAAATGCAAGAATGAAATACAAGACGACAAATGGCTTATTCACACTGCACGGGAACCGGATTGGGACAGGTATAGGGAATGGAAGCAGGACTAATCAATCCTGATATATTGTACAGAAATGTTTACACTGGTCCGAGACAGGGAAAGGAATTCGGACCGATTGTGTCCTATTGTGCTGCTCCAGTTCCTTGTACGTGTCCAGGTCTCGGTCTCCTGCACTGTGAATAAACCATAAGAAACAGAGAGGTGTGCCTTATCAATGACAGGTCGATGATCACTTGAACGTGTGTTGTTTGTTTAACAAGTAGCCCGATCACCATATCAGCGTTATAAATTCCTTAAAAGGTCACGGTTAAAACGGGTTGGACCCGATTCACGGTGATTCGATGCTTCGGAAATAGTACATGTATGAGTATCACCTGCACTGAAGAATTTAAACAATTTAATCCATCCATTTTTGCAATTGCAATAACGAGTTCTACCTACTCCAAAGAAAAGAGTACCAATCAATCACGCAATTTCAATCGTAATAATTACCAATTGCACGTGCAAATGGACTCTTCAGTGATGAAAGAAAGTGGACTGGCGATCATATGAATATCCAGTTGAGAGGAAAGAAAAACATAAACCATGTCGTAGGAAAGCATTGTCTTATTGCAAACTGACATTTTGAATTTTTTTCAAAATCTTATCAGACTTACATGGAAGGCCAGCTCTCTGCAAAGTGAAGACTTGAAATTTTCTTTCCCTTTACTAATTAATTTCTGTCCAGCAGTAAGCCAACTATATCGTTGCTACATTTCAGAAAGTCTTTTGGCTCTAGTTCAGTGACATCGATTTTAATACCCGAATATAATCCGGTTGAATCGATTAGCTCGAGTCGTGAAAAGTAATTGCACCTGAACTTAAGATTAAAGATATCACAATCATAAATTCCTTCTTAGGCCAGAACAGCGTTACATATATCAACAGCAATTGACATTTGGCAGAAACAAAACCACCACGCAAAAAGCTCTTTGGAAATACTTCATAGTGCCACAGCACTGGCTAAAAGTAGAATATAAATTATATAATATATCTACTCAAGTTTATTCTCGACAAAGATTTAAAATCTTGAAACCGCAAGGAAAGGTCCCCCAAGTCTAAAACCCAAGCCTTGTTGTTTATCCACTCGACATTCCATCGTGAATAATACCAAATCAAAAAGATAAAAATAGTTTACTTTATTGTTTTATATTTCAAGGTTGTTTTAGATAAGAAATGACACACATGAGACGAAAAAAAGAGGACAGAGGCTGCCAACATTCTCTTCTTCCTCATGCGAAAAACATTTCTTTTAATTCAATTAATTACATGAATTAGCCATGACACTGACAATGTGAAACTGACGGCATTGAAACAATGACGGCAGTTGTCAACAAGCGAGATGACACTTAAAGTCACGTTAACAATGACAAAAGACCCTATTTAGTTCCTTGCAACCAAATTAACTAATTTAGTTTCAATAGCATTGCACCACATTCCAAATTAGCGGGTAATTTAAAAGGGGCACCTATGGGTTTTTTCCCGATTCCGTGTGTACAACGTGTACACGAATCAACGAACACACGGGCAAACAAACAAAAGCATACCAGTCATACCATGTCAGGTCCTCCTGGCACACAGCCAGCGCTATTTACATGCTCGTAACCCTTTAAATCGTTAAACTATTTACACTTCTATTCACGGTGACCTTTCTCAATGACCACTTCCCGAGCGGTTTGCCAAAAGAACAATACACCGCCAGAAATAAGCCTTTCAGAAAGTTCCGTTTCTTTATTTATATCCGAAAAGGAAATTGAAGGAGATTTTTTGAAATTTAGAGAAAAACAAACACGATTAGTTCAAAACATAATAATAATTTCCGCAAAGTCAGAAATACCACTCAACTGAAAAGCCAGTTGATTTTAAAATACATCCGTAATGGGTTGCATTTAATAAGTCTTTTTTTTTATGTGAAAGAGAGTACCAATTTAGTCCAACCACAAAATGTGCAAGTTGCATAAATTTCTGAGTAAAGAAAAACGTCAGAATTCTATGGAATAAATTGAACAACTTTTCTTGTTTGTTTTGTCAAATCATTCAATGTTTTTTTTTTCAATGTGCAGTCGTACAGTTGTTTGTTACAAAGCGAAACACGTACGTTTCAAATTCATCAAACGCGGTTAACGAGGCGAATCAGTTTGTTTTTCATTCAGCACGGTAAAGGTGGCTGGAATGAATGACAGTTCCTCCTACATTACGGTACAAAACTCATGTCATGACCATGGGAAAATTCTTCCCACAAAAGTCGGGCTTTTGAGTTCAACACCGTAAAAATGGCAAATGTAAACATCACCAACCATCATCATTATCTAGCTGTGTGAACTGGTTTACGTCTGTCAAACCTCATCCGACACACAGACAGACAGACCAACAAGAATATGTCAATTTTCCTCTCTGAATCAATTCAGGTGCAATGGTTGTGAAATATTTGATAAAAGTAATGCTCAGCATGCAGTAGAATCTGTCTTGCTGAATTACAACACTCTATAAGTCCACTTGTCTCTCTGCAGCCTTTATTTCAAGTTGTTTATCGATATTTCCTATTCAATATTATTTAATCAAAGGTCAAACGCCAGTCACCTGTCAGTATCGGTGCTTGTCAACGTAACTTGTCAAAAAAGCTGTGTTTTTCTTTCAGACGGGGACAGACTATCACCATTATTACATGTATTACACCCCAGAATCACGCATGGTATCTAGACATTCACGCACAAAGCGGATGATTCTACCTCAGTGATTCTGCTGATGCTGAAAGAGGGACAAAAACAACGAGACAATTTCACAATACTACAAAACATACCAGTGGTTCAGAATGGAATCTGGAGGAAATCAGTCTGAGGTCAGATACATGTAACCATTACTAATATTCATTCCCATGTTTAAAAAACACTAGGAATTATAAAATATTTTCATGTGCACAGGAAATCACTTGTTTTGTTTTCTTATTTTTTTCAGGCAAAACAGAAGAGCTACCATAAACAATGTCATTGTGTCACGTAACAAATCTCTTCGGGACAAATTCAGCAGATTATTGCATGTCGACAGCATAATGAGCCAATCCTTTGTCAAAATAGGAATACACAACATAGACGAGATGCCTGTCAAGTTTGTCAGACCATCATTTGTCTATGTCAGTGCAAAAGTAGGTCACAACATGACCTGGTAAATATGCCAATTATTTGGCACTAAAACATCATTCCTAGCCACAGTCGACGAAAAATAACCTCAGCCAGATTTTTAAGAATATCAAAGAACCAGGCGGAAATAGATAGCACGGGGTACTACCTGTAAAATAACGGAATTTGAGGTAATGTATCAGACCCCGTAAGTCAGGTTGTCAACACACGTGTGTGAGAGGGCGGGGACATCAACCAAAACACACCACATTCCTTCCTAATTCTCCCAACAATCTCATCCTAACATGGACACAAGTCAACCTTACAACTGTTTTGAAAGCGTGCTTCATCATTCGCAACATATTATGAGCGAATTTAACGAACATAATGTGTGAGAACTTTTCTCTGCTGGTGCATGAAATTTGGAAAGTTTGTGACCCACCTGTCTCTGGGATCAACCCATGTCGTTTGCTTCGTATTGTGGTCTATATAAAAAGGTCTTCCGTCAAAATCTCTATCTTCGTCCCATCCAGGAGGGAGAAGAAGTTCCCCTGCCCCTGCTTTCCCTTTTCGGGGCATAATTTCCGCATTTTTATCTTGAATTTATCCTGAAAAGCCTTTTCGTGTCATCCATATTGGAGGTCACGTGTTTCCTGTTGAATGGAGTAGAACGTTCTTTTTGTTCAGTGCTGTTTTTTCAATTTTCGTGAGTATTAGAGTTAATCTCGCCTACTCTTAGGTGTATATCCGACAAGTGCAAAGTGTCTGGATCTTCAGGAAATTAGAATTGCGTGATCACCATGCTTCAAGAAGGAGTTATTAAGGGTTGAAATACATTGAATTCAAATCCCGCCCTTTTCAACGGTTTTTCACCCAGATTTAGATCTACTACCACGTGAAGTGTTTTAATCAAAAGGGCAGTGCTCGGAGCCCTGGTAACTTCGTGCAAAGTGTCAGAATCTTCAGGAAGTGAAAGAATTAAAAGTTGTGTTCTTACCGTGACTCCTGAAGGAGTTATTCAGTGGTGGAATGCAGTGAAATTAAAGCCCGCCCTTTTCAACGGTTGACCTAGATTTAGATCTAATACCATGTGGATGAATCCAAAGCCCGCCATTCTCAACTGTTGATCTAGATTTAGATCTAATTCCACGTGGAGTGTGTTAAAAGAGGGGCAGTGCTTGGAGCCCTGGAAATATCTGCGTGTGATAGTGTTTTATTGTGAAGCACCTGGATCAGGATCAAAATTGGCGTTTTGTGTCAATTGTGTTATTTTGATACAAGGAGTGCATTCTGTAGTTGTATGGAGAAGACTCCACCTGTACTTATTAACAATTCGGATTACCCCATTACGTTAGTTGGCAGCAAGGAACAAGAGCGACAGGTACGGAAGGCTGGTGGTTCATCCTCATCAAGCACTATTATTACGGTGGACCAACTCAACCGTGTTTTGCAAAGACAGCCAGGTTTGGTTAACTTACCCAATGGTACTATTACTGCAGTTATTAATGTCGGACCGGAGCCGCCATTCAAAAGGAGTAAACTTGGTATCACAGAGGTTGCCACAGATATAACTAGGAGAATATTAGGGGAAAATCAAGACTTAAATAAAAGTGCAGTAATCCGGCGTGCACCCCAACATATTCTACCTAAAATTACTCAAACTACTACAAACACCATGCAAGGCAGACAGACCTTGAATTCTAACAAAGCTGCAGCTAAGACCAAGAAGCCGAAGTCAACAGTAGATGAGAATGATGAAAACAAAGATATGTCTTCAACTTCTTCCCAACCTGCTGCTGATGGTCCCCCACCGAAACAACCGGTTAATATTACTAGTACGGAATCCAAGATCACTAATCCGATTGCTGACCAGGTCATTGACCATTTCACTTCCCATTGGGAAAAGTTCAAGAGTGGATTTCGTACAGACCTGGATGCAATCACTAGTACCCTTCATGATACAGAAACTGGTTTGGTTACAAAAGTGAAGACTTTGGAATCCAGAGTCACAGAAGTTGAAAAGAAGGATGCAACAAAGGACACTGAAATGAAATCTGTGCTTAGTAGGATAGACGCTTTGGAGAAATTGTGCTCTGCCACGGACAAGAATGGGTACAGTGCTAGGTTGAAAAATACAGAAGACACACTCTCTGTAATTACTGAAGTGAAAGAAGGGGAAGTGTTGATTAAAAATCCAGACGTTATAGATTTGCAGTCGCAGGTTGGTCAGGTGCAGCGTGATGTTAAAACTATGGGCGGCTTCGTCCACGTGATGGAACAAAATATCAAATCGCTGGACCACAGAGCAACAATGAACAGTGCTAAGCTGATGAGGAACACTCTTATTTTTGGCGGAGTCCGCGCTGATGACGATCAAACACCATTGTATTCTTTGACAATATTTCTAAATAACATTCTGAAGGTTAAGCCTGGACAGGACGATATAATTGAGGTTTCTCGAATGGACAACGGGTACACTAAATGGGTGGAAAAAGAGCAGAGAGAGATCACCTTCCCTCCCCGCCTTAGAGTTAGATGTACGGAAGGCTATGCAGCCAAAGTTATGCAGAATGCCCACACTTTGTTTGGTAAGAAGGATGAAGAGTTTCATTACAAGTACTGCATTCGACCTGTTATGCCTGAAGCTCATAAAGCCGTCCGTGATCAACATTCTTCCGAAATCAGAAAATACAGAGATGAAAATGCTGGAAAAGGACCGGGTGAGCCAAAAACTAGTTTTTATTTTAGTGGTGAAAAGTTCTATGTTAATGGTGAAGCTGTGGTGCAAGATATTACACCTCCTACATTCCGTGACATGATGCATATTGGAGAACAAATGCGGGATGATATGGAAAAACTGCAATTCGCTGCCGCAGGACCTATTGATGAAAAAAATAGCCCTGTGCGGGCTGAGGTGGTTTAAGTTGTATGTTTCAAAATGTCAA
>JBCAUG010642790.1:0-13975 GCA_038406175.1 Haplosyllis leylae | reverse complement strand
TAGATCCCTGTGGGGCTCTCAACCTAGATGTGCAAGATGTGTATGCGAATGGCTGCACCGTAAATGGGCCGGTGCACACCAGTCTAGTAGACTGGATTGCCTACTGCTGCGAGTGCAGAAGGGTCAATACTCTGACATATGGCTCCAAATTCACCTCTGTGTAGGTAATGTGCATGTGGATCTTGCATGAAAAAAAATGCAGTTGACTTTCATTTGGCGCAGCGGCAAGTGTAGTATTTTACATAGTATCTGGATGTACCCACGAAAGAGTACACAACTGATGCATAAAATAGTCTTGGCTTCGCAATTGTCGGGGATTGTCTCCCATATTACGATTTCAAACAGTTGGTTAACAAACAGTGTAGAGGTGTGAAGAAAGATGTCGACAAATAAAATCAAAAGATCAAAGAGGTGAAATATGAGTATGATCACATATTTTTTTAATATTTTGATACATTCACCTGTTTCGATGTATTTTACACATATTTTATGCGGTGTGAAAACTAGAATGTTGAAAACCATTGCAAGAAAAGGATAACTGAATTTCATTCCTCACGCAGCGCTTTACTTCATTTTTACGTACTAAGTGGCCCACGCTCTTGCATTGTTCTGTTTCTGTGAATGGTCAAAACTATTTAGCAAAAGAGATAATGTGACGTTTGGACGACGTAAGTCCTTTTTGTGGTACCCTTATTTTTTACTTGAAACAACAATCATGATAAGAAACATCCAGTTACCCGAACATTTCTAGCAATACCAATCGTTAATTCTCAAGGCACGTTCGCATTGTTCGATTGCGATTTTTCTTATCGCCACAAGTAACTTGTACAGGATTCACTGTAAGTGTTCACACTGTTCAATTGCGCCAATATCACTACATCCATACATCGGGAGCGTCAGTGGCGTCGCTGGAGTCCCGCTTGGGAGGGTCCTATTCTAGTTTTTCCGTTTTTGGTTTGTTAAATTTGTCAAATTATTTTAAATATGGGTCTTCTTTTTTAACAGATACGGGTATGAATTATGTACCTGTATCAATTTGGAAATATGTACCTGTGCACAAAATTTCAATACACAAGTACTAATTACTACTTGTATTTCATATGTACAAATACTGGTATCAAAATAATTTAACAAATTCAGCAAATTTGAGACGCAATGTTAAAATGGAAAAACTCAATTGGTTTATACCAGTACTCTTCACTAATTGTCAAAAACCATTTACCGATAATTGCTAGAAGCTCAAAACTGAAGCTTTTCTCAGAGGTCACCACCAGTGTAATAACCTTCTCTTAAAATTCAGTTACAGCAGATTTTTTTTCTAATTAAGTGAGATCAAATGAATGGAAATTAACCTTACTTTGTTAGTACAGCCTGTTCATTTGTGGTTTATTAGAATTTCATTTCACTGTCGTGGATGTATAAAATCAGACACTATAGAGACAGAATCAGTAAAAGGGAAACCTTATCCACAAAGGAGAATGGAGCTGGTTATCAGAACCACCTTATTGGTCATAACCTTAGGTAAGGTCCATGCAATATTTTCAGAGGTGATAGCAATTTTTTTCTTTCAACTTTGAAAAATCTGAACTTATTTATGTGATTTGTATATTACAGGTTTGGCGACCAGTGTGCCATCACACAAACGACAATCTGGTGAGTGTAACATTATTTAAGAGCTAAAATTTCTTTTTAGGGTCAGTATAGTAAGTCGAGTTTACCCTGCTAAAAGCTCAGAAAAGTCTGAAAACACATTTGCGCCTTTTATAACGGTTGAAAGATATCCAAACTACATTTTTCTTTGCTCTGATATTAATGGATATTTGTCACACAGTGGTAACATGTGTTTCCAGGGAGAATTCTTAATATCACAGCCACATCTGAACATGTTTTTAAATTTCTAACATAATTTGGATTTTAATCCACACAAGTGGGATCTCCCTACTAAAGGAAATATTGATGAACCATGAAGTTATTGATAAAAGTGTTGGTTTCTTCCAGACACTTAAAAATTAAATTTTCAGATGATCATCATAAATCTTTAGTCAAAACTTGCTATTAAATAAGTCTTTTGTCATGATCAATTGTGTACTGGGTAGACAAATGTAATTTTGGACCACGAACAAAATAACACACGAAAGTTTGTTTTTTAAGAATCTCTCCTTTGCCTTCTTTCACAGGAAGCTGCATTAATGACAACCCAACATGTGGTGAATGGGCATCTTATGGTTTTTGTGAGGATGATGCCCACACTGGATACATGCTTGTTTTCTGTAAGAAATCCTGTGGAGTTTGTGTTAGTGGTGTGGATGGTTCAGAGCAGATAATAGAATCACCTGTTACCCAATCACCAGGTAATATTTTAGAGGTTTCCATAATTTGAGTAACTTAATTCAAATTAAAATTTGAATTCTTGAAAATTCTTGTTACAATTGGTAAAAATACCATTCACCATTACCATCAGAAAAATAACTATTTATGATAATAGCAAAAAACTGGAATGGAGTTTTTACTTATGACATTCTGTAGAATTCTACAGAATTTATAATAAAAATTTGTAAAAAGTGGTATTTGAACCCACTACCTCTTGCTTCAGAGTCATATGTGCTAGCAGAGTGCCACAGAGGCACAGGCAACAGAGAGAACATTCAAATTGATCCCAATTCATGCTTAAGTTATTGATGACATTCCAGAGAATTCTACAGAATGCATCTTCATAAAGGAAAATTGGAATTGGAGTTAGGCACTGCTATGAAATTTCTTTATCTTAAAATTATTCTAGTAGATTACTAAATTTTATCATTACTGCTATCTAAAGCTTTCATTAAGCTTACATAGTAACTGATTAAAATGAGATTCTGATCAATTTATGTATTCAAGGACATGATAATGCCCCTAAAGTTATGTACTGTGAAAAGTTATTCACCAAATTATTTGTTTCAGAATTAGTCAAATCTGTTTTATTTCACATATTTAAACAGTAAAATAAATACTCATGGAATAGGCTACTGTAACATGCTATATCAACCCTCCCCAAATGATGACACTAAGCATTACATTTAAATTATTATTATATTTCACCAACAGAGTCAGAAACTTTGCCAGATGATCTTCTGGAATTTGAATCAAATGAAACAGATGTAAGTGTTGTGTACTGACTACATAGATGTAAGTGTTCTGTACTTACTAAACAGATGTAAGTGTTCTGTACTTACTAAACAGATGTAAGTGTTCTGTACTTACTAAACAGATGTAAGTGTTCTGTACTGACTAACTATTAAACACAATGTGTAACTGGGTGGTATTACCATTGAACTAGGCCAGGGTTCCAATGCACTTAAACCATATTCATTATGAAAAACACAACACTGTAGTACAAGGTTGGAATGTTCCAATAAATTATACATCACTGTATATTTGCAGGTTTTCGAACGTTCTGGAGCAGAAACAGGTAAGAAACACAATGTGTGTCTTGATATATATTTGTCTGTGTGTGGGTGTGTGTGTGTGTGTCTATTGAATGATTTACTTGTCTCATTGGCTTAATATTCTACATACTCTGCTTATGGAATCTAGCAAGCACTAGAAAACATTAAATACCTTTAAAATTAATATTGTGATAAAAGTGCATGTTTTAAATTTGTCAGATCTGTCAGATTTGCTGGCAGCCTTCCTACTCCTTGCTGATTTAGTTTTCAGTTATTTAATGAGGCCTACACATTTCTAGATCAGTCTCCTTAAATATCACTTTTAAATTGTTCAAGAGTGTCCTTCAGTCAAAGGTGTACCATCTGTGTCACAAAAACATTTTACAATAGACAGAAAATGTAATTCCTTTCATTTATCATTAACCTTCAAATGACCTTGACCTTAAAGCAAGTTTTAGTGAAATACAAGCACACAGAGGTAAAAGTTGGATCAAATATAATTTTGACCCTGATTCAATTACCTTAATAATCAAACTTTACTTACATATAGTCGAAATGTATTTGTATACAATCTATGAAGGTCCTGCCTATAGTGGTTGAAAAGTTATAACCTGGGCAGATAAACAGACACACACATAGATAGACAGGCTGACCTGACTGAAATTAATACCAAACTGCATACAGGAAAGATAATAATTTCTAAATTTGTGGCATTTATATCTGTCAGATCTGACAGGTCTTGTTACTGTGAAAAATTCAATGATGACACCTAACATACACTAATAATTAAGCACTAGCAAGACTTTCTATTGTACTTACTTTACAGGAAACTGCAGGGATACATGTGGCCGTTGTAGCACTTATGCGTCTCAGGGATATTGTGACAAAGTTTCGTATCGCAGTTGGATGGCGAAAAGATGTAGAAAATCCTGTAACCTGTGTAGCAGTGACGGAGGTAGTGTTGGTAAGTAATATTTGTAACAGTGATGGAGGTGGCTCTAGTAAGTAACATCTGTGGCTGTGGCAGAGGTAGTACTGGTAAGTAACATCTGTAGCAATGGTGGAGGTATCTCCGGTAAGTAACATCTGTGGCTGTGGCAGAGGTAGTACTGGTAAGTAGCATCTGTAACAGTTGTAGAAGTAGCTCTGGTAAGTAACATCTGTAGCAATGGGGCAGATAGTTGAAGTAAGTAACATCTGTAGCAGTGGTGGAGGTAGTTTCAGTAACATCTGTAGCATGGTGGAGGTAGTTTTGGTAAGTAACATATGTGTAGCTGTGGCAGAGGCAGTTTTGGTAAGTAACATATGTGTAGCTGTGGCAGAGGTAGTTTTGGCAAGTAACATCGGTGACTGTGGTGGAGATAGTTTTGGTAACTAACATCTATGATAGTGGTGTGGGTGCTTCTGTTAAGTAATATCTCTGGCACTGGCAGAGAAACTTTTGGTAAGTTGTATAGTGAAGGTTAAGGCATGTATCCCTAACACAGTTAGGTAGAGGACTACCCTCTCCTCTACTAGGAGGAAGAATGATAGGGCTGTGGCTGGTATACCTTTTTAATATTTATTGAAGGTTGTCTTGTATGGACATTACTATTAGAAACACCTGGTGGATATAGACTTTGATAGTGACTAATTTCAAAAAACAAAAACTGGCAAGGAGATGTTTCCTTGTGAATAATGTCAAATATGTTTGCAGTTGATGGGAAATCTAAAATAGAAATATTTGAATATAAAGCAATAGCAGTGGCATCCTTGCAGAAATTGGGAAAATGCACAAGGTTCAAATTTCTCCAGTTCAATTCTTCTGAATTTGCAAGTAGAATTTAAAGTTTTGTTTTGCTGTTTAATATAATTGTTTGAACATAAATAAACACATTTTCAAAAATTAACAAAAAAGAAAAAAATCCCATTGTAAAAATTGTGGTGGCATAGTCTGTATCCATAAAGTGAGAAATAGAAGCTCATTTTATTGGAATTTTTTGTCCGAAGTATTTACTTTTTTCAATTAAATCAATATCTAAGTTTAAAGATAGAGATTGCGAGTGATTTCGATGAATGTGAAGGTCAATTTCACCATTCAAATACTCAAAAACAGAACAGTAAATATTTTTCAAGCATTATCATGTTTTTCTACAATCATTGCTGATATTTGCAAAATAATTTATTTCATGAAGTCTCTTTCAGCATTTTACAGATAATGTTGAACAGATCAATCGAGTTTTTCTATAACTCGTAATATTCTGGCAAATCCTGGCAGAATTCTGCCAGCATTGACATTCTATGGGTCGCGACCATTGAATGTCAATGCTGACAGAACAGAACAGAACAACAGAACACTGAATTAAAATGTTGCTGCTGATGACTACTTCCAATTTAGTCTTAAATTTAACTAACACAAAAATGCAAAATAAATGTCAACGTGACAAGTATCTAAACAGAATCTGGGGCTCTTGCAAGACTAGATTTTTCTATTGTGCTTACTTTACAGGATACTGCAGGGATAAATGTGGCCGCTGTAGCAGTTTTGTGTCTCAGGGATTTTGTGACAATTATCGTTATCGCAGTTGGATGGAGAAATATTGCAAAAAATCCTGTAACATGTGTAGCAGTGATTGAGGTAGTTCTGGTAAGTAATATATGCAACAGTGTTAGAGGTGGCTCTGGTAAGTAACATCTGTAACAATGGTGGATGTAGTTCTGGTAAGTAACATCTGTAACAATGGTGGATGTAGGTCTGGTAAGTAACATCAGTGACTGTGGTGGAGGTAGTTTCAGTAACTTCTGTAGCAGTGGCGAAGGTAGTTTTGGTAAGTAGGATATGTGGCTGTGGTGGAGTTAATTTTACTGTAGCAGTGGTAGAGGTGGCTCTGGTTAGTAACATTTGTAACAGTGGTGGAGGTCGCTCTGGTTGGTAACATCTGTGGCTGTGGCAGAGGTAGTTCTGGTAAGTAACATCTGCAGCAGTGGTAGAGGTAGTTTCGGTAAGTAACATCTGTAGCAGTGGTAGAGGTGACTCTGGTAAGTAACATCTATAGCACTGGAAGAGATAGTTGTTGTAAGTAACATATGTAGCAGATTTTCTGCACTGACCATTGACTGCAAATGAGTTATCCCTAAATTATCAACAAATTATTAACAAGAGCAAAATAAATTCAGCCAAAAATTCACCGAAGGACCTCTTGATCATCATGTCAATACTCTAAGTCACTGTTTGGTAATCAGTTTCAGTCAGTAAGACCTATAAAGTCATGCTCTATTGATTCCAGAAATGCTCAAAGTCTAAAATGTGAAATGGTGCATGGAACAAAGTTCCCTTCCAAACTTTCTTATCTAACACATACCTGCAGCAGAGCATTAGAGTGATGATAAGGAGGTCCTGCTTTTACTGCCTACTGGGTGGCAATTTTTGACTGAATTTATTTTGCTCTTTCCCGTGTAAGCCTTTGTTGGCAACGTTGTCAACTTTGTAAAATTCAAGGAAACCCCGATGATATCGGAACCCTTAAGCAAATAGATCTAAGCTATATTTTAATGAAAATTAAATCATATCTTCTCCAGACTACAAGGATAAGGATTACTATTGTCCTTCCTTGGTTAGCCAGGGATACTACAGCATTAACGTCACTGTTTTTGGTGTTTTCCTTTTCGTATGCTGCCACATAATTGTTCGCGGGTGACATTTTTGCGAGATTTGTAGTGACTCAAACGAAAACGTTGTGTTTGAGCGGTCCATTACATGATCTCACTTGTGTTTCAGAAAAAAACCATGAAGGAAAAATGTCCGAAAACCTGTAACTTCTGTTAGAAATTTTTTCTGCAAAATCTCGAGACATCTGCAAGATTTCGCGACACTACATTTTACCTACTACATCGCATTTCTTCTGGAAGTTAAAACTAATATTTCAATCATCGTTGTTATTACATAAGCAAGTTCTACGTGTCCAATAAAGAAATTAACCCCAAATACAGACATTTCATTCTTCTGTTACACATTTCCATATGCATTGATTGTTTCCTGACATCATAGGAAGCTAAGATAGGTTCGTTTAAATGTGTGGTTGTCCATTTTTAGCAGAGCTGTGAAACAGCTTTGCTCTTTAAATGGAAATATTATTTCTTCAAATCTCATGTTTTTTCTTAAAATTTTGGACTTTGGAGGGTTCTGATTGGCTGAGAAGCAAGTCACATGACCTGAAATGAGATTTAGTGAGAGTTGCAGCTTAAAGATACCACATTGTTAAGTTTTTATGGACACCATGAATAATTTTTCTTAAGCACTTAAATCATTTTATCTGGAGAAAAATTGATTTTTGTGGTGAAACCAGATGTACAAGAGAGTTTGTGGTATCTTTTAGAGCAAATCACAGCTCTGCATAAAGTCCACTGGACTTCTTGTTATAGATAATCTCTCTTTTAATGGAGTCATGGAGTACCAGAAGACAAAGTTCTAACTTTATTTTACTATTTTACATTCATATAGAGATGTTGTCCAGGTTTAAAAAGGCAAAATTCAGTACTTTTTGTTAAATATTCAATTCCCATATCTTTGTTTTGGGGACTAATGATACAATCAATCACTTTTCACAGTTGTGAAAATATAGTGCAGAATACGGTAAAAATGTAACTTTTTGTGTTGAAATTTTTGTTATTTTACTATATTTAACAAAATTGACAGGCATTGGTGAGGTTGTTCAGATCATATTTTCACTTTAACCTATCTTGTCTGTACAGATTGAAGTAAAGTATTTTTGCATAAATTATTATGCAAAGAACTGAGCATTAATACATATTTTCATGTGAAATAGTTTTAAAATTTCAACAAAAGGAGCCCAGGATATTATGAAGATTAAAAATGTTAAAAAAGTTAAAAATACAAAAGTTTGTGGGACCCCAGGTAGGCACCAGAACCCTGACTTATAGACCAGTGTATCTGGAAACTAAATAAAAGGAAAAATTGTCAAAATGGCCAGAATCTTTTTATTGCAACAGCTATTTTGCAGTGTATCTAAGTTGAAACTTTTGACAGTTACAAATGCAACAAAACCAAAAAAAGAAATAAGACTCTAGGTTTTCTCATATTTAGAAAAGGAATATTGCATAAAGGAATAAAAAGGAAAGGAAAGTAAAATAAAATAAAAAATAAAAAATAGAAAATAAAAAATATAAAGGAAAGTATGAGGAACAGAAGGGCCTATTTGACAATTAAGATGCAAGACCTTCCATGGCCCTGGCGTAGGCCCTGAACCCCAGCCAATATTTCTTGTAGATTCACTAAATCAGCAAAATCTGAGACCAAATACTGTATGTACATGCAGGGTGAAGATCGCCAATCCAATTTGATCGCAATTCACAAAGTCCCTCCTTTCAAACAAGCAAAGTTTGTTAACCACTAAATTTTGTGACGAGTCACCAAAGTGTACTTCTTCGATCTTTGATATTAAGAGTCATTTTAACTATTAACTGTACCTTCAAATACTTGATATATCCTTATTTCTGATTCTAAGGAGATCTGACTGACAAGGAGCTTTTTTCAATATCTCATTCTAGGAAAAAGTTAATTAGATCACGCACACCTTGTTTCACCCCCTCACACAACATCCAATCAGTGCAAAGATGGCACATGCACAGTCCCTGGTAACCAATCAGTAAATCGCATGATGAGTACAACCAATCACAGCATGACATGTCAGTGTGTATTCCTACTCACCCCCTCAGGCCTGTACCACAATAACTACTGGTCCAATTGGATTGAGACTAGCACAAACCTTAGTTAATCTGCCAAGGCACCTGCAATAACCACCAAAGGCGCTGGATAGCTCCAGGCCTTTGCCAAGTTGTCAACCCCCTTAATGCACTATTTTGTGTAGTAGCATTGATCTTCTGGTAATTCGGCATTAAGTATATAAGGCAGAGGCACCCTAAGAAAGTAGGACAAGCACCTAAACAGTTCTTTTGCATCTTTTACCTCACGACCCAGTTTACTTACATTCTTTCTGTAGTGCATGACACTCCTATAGGTATGCCGCATGTACTGCTCTCATCATACCTACAAAGTGAAATAAAGGTGGGTTGGTAAACCGTCTGACCCAGTCTGTCTGTGTACGTCCTGGGCTGGTGCGAGTGCAGATGGTGGAGTCAATTTTAAAGGCCTGTTCACGCTGTACGATTTGCAATTGCGATTCGTTTTGCTTCTAATGGGTTGTGTATGATCTGGTGAGGTTGTTGCAGTTACACAGTGTGAACACTGTCAATCGAATTTTTCACGCTAAGCAAATCTGACAGATCTATCAGATCTGACAGAAATAAAATGCAACTTTTAGGAATCAGTCTAGTTTTACACCATACGCGTTTCTGTCTGATTATCTGTCAGATCTTTACACAAGAAAGAGCAAAAAAAAGCTCCCTGATTGGTTCAGGCGTAATTCCCAATTTTATCCTATTGCGAATAGTAGACCGTGACGGTAGTGAGATTTCTGGGACTCCATCTCCAGTCCCACATGCCACTGTAACTCCATCACCAGGTAATTTACCTAAGCAAGTGATATTACTCCTCTAAGAATGTCTGTGGTCAGATTTCTGGAACTCCATCTCCAGTCACCTTGTCATTACTCAAACATCAGAATGGTAGATATTATTAAGAATGTGAAGGGGTGTCAGATTACTGGAACTCCATCTCCTGTCACCTTGTCATTGTCACAGCATTTCGTGGTATTTTGGAATGTGCCTTGGAACTTAAGCTCACTTTAGGCTGCAGTCATCGGTCATTCTTATTTACACAGAATACCATCATGACGTCATAATGTGCCAGCATGTAACGTGAAGGTTTAAAAAGCCAATTTTATTTATAAAATGTTGACGAAATTCTTTGTAGAGTGTCGGGATCGTCCTGAAACTTGTCCTTCCAAGACCAGAGACGGACTCTGCAACGAATACCTGGTAAAAGTTATTGGAGATTTCTCTGTATTATATCAGTTTTTACTACCGCCCGCATCCGAAGGATGGGGAAAGGTAATAATTTTACTTTGTTTGTCCAGGGGTACCCTGGTGTACTTCCCCCGGCCAGGGATGGGATACCCCCCGCCAGGATAGGGTATTCCCCCCCCGGATAGCACAGCGAGCACTTGCTACACGGCAGGCAGTGTGCCTCTTGCGTTCACGCAGCAGGACTTTTTTATTTCTCAATAATTTCAGAATAATCTACACGCATCAAAACTAAGGGTCAGTTCCCACTTGCTACAACATTTTTGTCGTCAGAAATGGAAAGGACAGAAATGGCCTTCAATTAAACGCTGGTCCTCGTCAACATTTGTTATTTATTATTCTCTTTAAATACAAAACAATTAACAAGTATGGAATAGTGCCAAAAACTGTACACAAAACCCTGCCAGAACCATTTTTTCTGCCTGTATTAAAATGACCCCTGTGCAATTATTTTCTGTCAAATCTCTCTCAGATTTACCAGAAAGGTAGTTTAATAGTTCCTTTATTTAGGCCTACTTCCTTATTTTATGTCACTATTGTGAATTGTCCAGTATTTCAGGTCAAAATAAAGTGAGTGATAATATGTGTTTTTTACCACACTAAAAATGCAGAACTCTCCTTTTTGGAGGTAAATTTATAGAACTCAAATTTGGTTGTTCCATAAACAGTTTCATAAAAAATTCTTAATAGATCTTGATCTTGTCCATTTGATAGACAGGTTACCAATACTTTGGCTGCTTTATTTGACAAGTAGATCTACTTAAATAACAGTATCACAGATTGTGGTGAACCCTGACAGGGAGTACTCATTGGGTAGGTCAGTGTAGTGTGACCAGTGCCCATTTTGACTCTTTGGCTTGGCGGGTTGGGAGTATTCTTGCTTGCTAATACTCATGTGGCAAAGATCGTTAAGTGCATTGTCATTGTAAATTCAAGTTAGCTTTAATTTTGGGAAAATTAAAGTGTGATATTTTTTCGTATGGCAATGGCTCCTCAATCTTCAATGTATTTGTTCCCCTTCTTTAACCTTGAGGTCATTCCAATAATTGAAAGTTTTAATTAGGTCATAGATTCTATGTCACTAAGGTGCAAATGTATAAAATGTAAATGATATGGAGGTGTGAAGAAGGATGTCGGCAAATAAAATTAGAATATCAAAGAGGTTAAATACTAAAATATTCACTTATTTTTCTAATATATTAGTACATTCACCTGTTTCAGTGCGACTCATGAATATTTGATCCCGTTTAAAAACGAGTTCAGTTACATTTATTAAAAACGTTGAAGTATTTAAACCCCAGTGCACCAGTACATTGACCACAGACCAACTTGAGGATCTGCATCTAGAAGCCAGGAAGATGGAACTCATCATCAGAAGCACCGCTCTCTTCGTTATCTTGGGTAAGTAATATCTAGTTTTGAAATGAACTCTACTGCAGGATCAAAAAATTTGGTCATTTTGAGGAAATGGGAAAATTCTGTCTAACTTTTACAAAGTATCTTAGAAAATATTTGGAAGCATAAATTGATACATAACCAATCTATTTCTTTCAAAAATAATACTACACAATTATGTTTTTATGTCTGGAAGAGGCGAGCTAAATTTGAATTTTGCCAGTAGACTTAGGTAGATCTGATATTCAGAGATTTCTATCAGAACATGTGGTTGTTGGGAAATCAGTGAAAACCAGGCTCGTCCCTCCAAAAAAATATATTTGTTCAGTATTATAGCTAAGAAAAATGTATTAGTTATTTATTTATCATGTCTATGCGTCCATAATGTTTTGGCAGACAATGAAAGAAGTTTTAAAACCTCAGACAGAGTTTACTGATCTCTAAAATGGCAAATGATTTTGAAATATTCAGAGAGAACTATGTATTCAAGGAAGTTTTGACCTTATTCTGTTCAAGTACCAATGAGAGTGGACTTCATTTATTTGAAATTAATTTTATCACATGAGAATCTACATTTTATACTCAGACTTTTCAGGACGTTTCTTTAGAATTTAATCAATTGAAGATAACTTTTTTCCTAACGTGCGATCGATATGTCAAAGAAATTTAATAATAATAAAAAAATTAATAATAATTTTTCATGTCGTCATATATTCGGGGACAATGATCTGCATTTTTATTTCCATTAAACCTGAAATGTGGTTTTTGTAGTTTTCAATTGATTTGATAACTGCACCAACACCCTACCGGAAGAATATCCAATGAGAAAATGTGTCTAACTTGTTTTTTGGGCACAAAATTCTGACTGAACAAAAAATAATTGTCATAGACAACCATGTAAAAACCAATCAGAATTGGATATTCTTCCTGCAGGGTCATCAACATGTGGATCATCAAAAAATTTGAAATTGGCAGATTGGCTTACATTGATGTCACAAAAATTCTGAAATATCGAAACTTCGTACAGAGTGTGTCTGATAACTTTCAAATGCTTTTATTTTTTTCGTTGTTTGCGCATTACAGGTTTGGTGAGCGCTATGCCGTCACCTAATGGAGGATCTGGTGAGTGAAGTTTTATTAAATTGGATTAAAATCTGTAAGTTCTGACCGAAGTGTTATAATTGTTTTCATTCTTCATTCTATTAAAATCTTTATCCATCCTTCACAGGAGACTGTATTGATGACAATGAAACATGTGGTGAATGGGCATCTTATGGTTTTTGTGAGGATGATGCCCACACTGGATACATGCTTGTTTTCTGCAAGAAATCCTGTGGAGTTTGTGTTAGTAGTGGAGATGGTTCAGAGCAGATAACAGAATCACCTGTTACCCAATCACCAGGTAACTTTCCTATTTTGGTTTTAGATCTCGCTGAAATTCGATGAATTTAAATAATTTACCTAATTGCACAAGGATAGTGGATATCTCTGAATGGGTATCTCAAATGTTCATTTGCACTATGCATAAGTCGTTGACTATTCATGGATAGGTTAAATATGAATTTGAATCACACATGGATAGCAAAATGTGAGTTTGTAGTCTTACATGAATTATGAAAAATGAGTTTTGCACTTTGCATGGATTGTTAAAAACTAGTATCCATGAAGCATTTGTCTAATTCGATTAGTTAGTTGAATTTACCTAATTCACAAACAAAGTAGGAAGAGCATGATTGACCTAACATTATCATTTAAATGACTTTCAGAAACAGAGTCAGAAACAGATCTGGAATTTGAATCAAACGAGACAGATGTAAGTCTTATATAATGTTTCCATGGATACCATTGAAATATTTATGCTCATGTTCAAGCGTCCTGCGCCTATGGTGGATTTCATGTCAATTATGAAGAGCAGAACAGTTTTGTATCTCAATATTGAAATTTAGATAAATGTACATACTTGATCATAACCAGCAATGAGCGAAAAAACTTAGTTTTTGAACGTTGTGATTTTGCGATGGATTTACTCTTGAGGGCACTGTTATTTATTTTGGAAGATCACTACAATGGATGGGTCAGACTTAATGGTGCTTGCTCTATGAATAGAAATTTACTTAGATTTCTTTTGGCAGTATTTCTTGATTACAGTTTTAGGATAGTAGTTTGTGAGAGAT
>JBCAUG010642679.1:0-13976 GCA_038406175.1 Haplosyllis leylae | reverse complement strand
TCTGCAAGAGGCCGCCGCTCCCCAACCCAGGCTGGCTCACAAAAGGAGGGGCCGCATTTTCAGCGGCACCACATATAATTTGTATAAAATTCGAGCTTTTGCGAATTGAATTCTGTAGAATATACAGAATCTGTAGAATTTATAGAATACTAATTTAAGTAATTGTGAAAATAAATATTACTGAAAATAGTTTGCTACAAATTTTATAGATTCCGTAGAATACTACATTTACATGATTTAGTAATTCTGAAAATGAAAATTACTTAAAATAGTATTTTACAAATTCCATAGAATTCAGTACGGAAAACCCGAATAAAACTCCAGTATGCAGTAATGAAATTCGCACCCGTTCCCCATTTACTTGTCATTTATACAAACCATTTCGTCTCTTGTTTGTTTAGAGGACAAGTTTTACCTGTTGAAGGGTAACATCCACCTATGGGCGTTGGAGGGTCTGCTAGAGGTGTTCCCTGACGTCTGCCTCATCTACATCGTCCGCCCTCTGGCGCAGGTCATCGCCTCCTTCTGCTCCACCTACGACCACCTCTATACCTACTATGGTAAGATTGTTTTCTGTAGAAATAAGCCTTAGCGTAACTTTCTGACATTAGGAAACGTTTCTTGCCCGTGTCAAAAGAGTTTACGCCAAACACAAATGGGGTTACATTTCCATTTGATGAGTGTAGGTGATGAGGGTAGGGATGAGTATCTACCAATACTGTTTATGTCATTTTTCTCTCTATTTATCTTTTGCACTGCAAATTGAAACAACATGACTAAATACTCGTAAACACTCATCAAAACTTAGACAATGACTTTAAAGCTGCTCTGTGCGATTCCGGTTCATTTTTGAGACATCCCCTGTCGCGGAAGTACCCCAAGTTCGAAACTCCATTTCGAATTTTAGTATGTACTTTTGTCTGATCAATTTGATGGAGTAAAATATTTGAGGAGTCACCTTTGGTGGACCAAAGTAATATCTTTCAATGCAATTAAAATAGGTGGCTTGTGTTGGTTAGTAGAATTATGACCTAAACTTAGATCTACTTTGGACTTTTCAAAGTTGTAAATAGCCAACAACACAAAATTTGCATATCCGTCAACTACTTACGTTTTAAATCGCAGTCATCCAATTTTGTGGAGAAAGAACTTCATTAATATTTACATTGCATAAAATTGCTGTATGCCATGCACAACTGGAAGTCTCTCCCACATTGAATGTGCCTCGAATCGGGGTTTTCACAATATAGCCAAAATAGGCTATTTGGCCATATTGACATCAGACGTTTTATTAGGACAGAACATTCAGGGAAAAAAATATTACCCCAGTGAGGGGCTGGACCTTGGACCTCTGCGATTCTGGCCTGACACTCCACGCTCGTTGACATGCTCTTGTGTTATGCTGTATGATTCTAACAGAATCATCTGAGTCTAAGATTCAAATGGTGCAGAACAACAAAACAGGTTTTCCATATCATTTCTTCGGAAAGGTCGAGGTCAAAATCCTTTCATGAACTGAGTGTGCAATTAATAAGAATGGATGTCATTGGCACATTTTGCGGGCAACGACGAGAAAATTGTATGACAAAACTTGAATCGTAAAGACAATTAAAGACCTCCAAAGTGAAACATGTCTGGCTAGCTCAGAAAGGAAAGCATCAGACCTGAATGGCAGAGGTCCCAGGTTCAATTATCTCATTTTGTCACTGAATTTTTGTTTTATGTAGGAAAGCCTCTGATTCCAATGCTGCCAATTTTGTGTGTTTTTGAAATACTACGAAACGGTTGGACGTCAGCTGATATTAAAAGTTATACAAGATGAAGGCAACATTTGTGTTCTGTGATGGAATGCTATATGATCAGAATGTCACAGATTAAATTACCTCTTAAATGTTCCTCTTCAGGACCAGTCGACGCCGCCTATGGAAAGCGAATGCTACGAATGTTCAGCCAACAGACCACAAGGATAGCTAAAAACTTCGCCGAATTCCAACAAAAACCCGAGCATGAGAACCCACTCTTCATCGTGGATTACAAGGATTTAGTTAAAGACCCACTGACTATGATTAAAAAGATCTACGCAAGATTCAGAATAGAGATGACTGATGAGGCACTGAAGAAACTGCAGGATTACATCGACAGTCACCCACAGAATAAGTTCGGTAAACATGAGTACTCTCTGGAGAAGTACGGACTGACGCTCGAAGACGTCAAGAGAGATTTGAAGCCTTACGAAGATTACATGAAAAGTATTGGATACAATGATGTAATTTAATGGTACATGTAGAAGCTTTGATACTGATCAGTGGGAAACATAGAAGTCTATAATAAAACCTTGATATGTAAATCATAAGCTCAGATAAAAATGAAAGTATGATTTGTCGCTATTATGTCCACACACCCTGTTTTGTTTAAACACTGACTTTAGAATTGTTCTATGTAGAATATACAGATTATTTGTAACTATCTTTAGTTTCATGTTACGTTTTATTTGTACAGTTTTGTTGAAACACCAATCTTTCATATTCCTCTCGTTTTGAAGGTTTGACCTCCATTTTCTCTCATATGTTTTACAAAATTATTCTGCACTTTTAAACAAGGTAAAATTTTAAAACATTGCTACTCTGTAGTTGTGGCATCCACCTATTTCTATGGGTTTTCTATCCGAAGTCTCTTTATCACTTCTGTGAATTTACCTGTTTATGAGTTATTTGACTCAGCAGCACAAAGGGAAGTTTGTACACAAATTGTTTATTAGCGGCGATTTGGATGCATTGTGTGCCAACTATTTGTTTAATGAAATGCAAAATGTTTACTTCAAATTTGTCAAGGTAAATTTTCAATCGACAGCATTTTTAACTGGAAATAAATAAAAAATCACCAGAGAGCCAATTTCGTTCAGATTGATCTGCTGTAATATCTGTGTTAATTTAACCACCGTGAAGATTTTCAATACATTTGTTACATTGTAAAACTTAACACGTTTAAATCATTTCAAAACACAACGCCTCATAAGACCTCATAGCATTTTCAGGCACCACCCATTTTTGGAGTTTTGAATTTCTTTACAAAAGAGATACACACAAATGACACCGTACCTTGCATATCATATTAGGATTATGTATCTTGGAAGAATGCCATCCTCTGTTTCTTCAGAACCCCTCTGGCCGTGTTTGGCTTGTGGCAGCGACTATTAAATCGGGGTTGGAAAACTCGGGTGCGTCAAATCGTATTCATATTAGGTAGATTTTATCTCTTTAAAGGAAACATTGATACTGCTGGTTTACCATTTGGCATTCAAAGGCAAACTAAATCCTAAAGAAACGGAAATAGTGGCCCGCTGATGCGTTATATTGCATAATTGTGTGACAAATTGTCAAGTATTAAAAGAAAGGAATATTGTTCAGTGAGTACACTTGGATTTTTTGGGGAAAAGGAAAGGAAATAGTTTATTCTGGAGGAAATCTTTATGTTTCATGTTTTACCTTGTGTCTCAGTTCTCGTCAATAGCACACTGACTATTTTAATTTGAGACAGAAACAGAAGTTTCCGTGTAGAAATCCACAAATAACTGTGATAACCAGGCAAACATTATTTTCTAGGATATGTGTAATGTAGAAAAAGTCATCTTTATTTAAAATTCACGTAGTGCTATTGATGTAGACAACACCGAACCGTGAAACTTATTTGTACTTCACTGAAGCGGGATTTCTACACGAATAATCGTTACTTAAAAACGTTAAAAATAGGCACCAAAAATCAGGCGTATAATGCGTTTAAAAGGGCCTTAATTTCATGGTCTGTTTGCTGAGCATGTAAATACGGAAGATGAATGGAATACACGGCACGAACGATTTCACAGAAAACGTCACATGTAAAACTGTCAATTAAAGTTGTGTCCTTCCAAAAGAAACTTTAGTGCCTGAGAGTAAAGTATATGTTCGGAGTGGTGAAATAGGACATTAATACAAGAAACAGGTATCTATATGTGTACTTTTTTCATAATTTTTAAAGCGTGGAAAAAATTAAGTGGTTGTGATAAATAAAAGAGCGTGTGTGTATGTTTGTATGTGTGGGTGTGCGTATTATGTATTCATATAATGTAACCTTATTTGAACTTATTGATGTGAAATTCTGGACCAGTTGAGGTAAATTTTGAGGCTGACATTGAGAAAAGAGAGTTATTTACAAATGTATCTATCGCTTTTGCAACGCGATAATAATTTTTTATTTGCAATTTTATTTGCCATTTTCTATCGAATTTGGACTTGTTTAGTCTCTGAACCTCAAGCATAAATCAGATTCGGCTGATTTGATGATATTACTTTTATCATTTAATAAGTAACAGCATTTGGTTTTATTCAACTTTTTATCGACAATGTTTTATGAAATCTCGAAAAATGAAACCATAATGTTTTTAACTTGTCTTCATTTTCAATTGAAATGTAAACATAAAGATATCTTATTTCTCCCGTTACCACTGAATCTATCAATGTAAATCTTCCATGTTTGATAAAAGCAGAGCATTCTGAAAATCACGATTTGCCTACTCTATTTAACATACTGTTGCGTTGAAACGTGACAAATTCAAAGAATCTGTGAACTCAGAATTTGGTGATAACTTTCCCACAATAACTTATATTCTGCTTTTGTGCTTGTTGCCTTGAAACGAATTATCCATTTGATGTTTTTTTTTCTAATTTTGACCTATGCAAATTTATTTCATTTTGTTATCCTGTTTTCTAAATGCGCCCGTTTTTGCCAAACATAAATTCATAGGATTTTTTGTATGAATACTTCCAGATGTAACCTGCACAGTTGTCATGGACACACTTCAAATAGAAGATGACGTCATCTCAACTTCGATCAGACCTGTAGTTGAAGACAAAGATGATGACGACATTGACTGGCCTTGGATCAGTGAGTATCTATGTTACATGTATTCGAATTATTTTTTGAACCCAGTGCCTGTAAATGATCCCTATTCACTGGATCGATTTATTTCAAGGAGACAACTTCCAAAACTTACCAATACAGTGTGACTCACCAGGTTGTCTGTAAAGGGTCATTACAAATACAATCGAGTTTTTCCTAAATTAACATTACCCGATTTGGCAAAATGGAATAACTTACCCATCGATGTCAATATTGTGCAGAAATGCCAGAAATAAAAGCTTTGTGTTGAAAACGGAAATCTACAGTCTAGTCAACTGAATTAGTAAAAGTGGATATATCCATTGGTTTTTGACCATTATTAGTGCGTCAATAGAACGTACACAATTTGTGTACCAAAAACTTCAGTGAGATGGTAAAGGATATAGCAAGAGTACAAGATTTTCAGTTAAAAATTTCTGTATTGTTTACAGTATGTATTTCCTATTTGAAGGACATTGAGCTATTTGAACACAATTCATTACTCCATCCAAGTACTAATTTGACTAATTCAAATGAGCTTAACTCTTAAAACAAGGAATATGGATGAGACCCGAGAATTCCCTTTTCCCGAAAGAAGCTTAAAAACATTTCCTGCACGTTTTGTCATTTCAATCAAATCTGATTGATTAGACTGACGGGAATCCGAGTGAAGCTGATTAAACGCAATCTAGGCGTGAAAGCTGCTCGAATTCTTACAAACTGTGTGGAATACACACAGCCCAACTAGAATTTTCAGCAGAAACTCGAAAGTTACCATACCATTTATTTGAAGTATTTCATAATCATGAAGTAGATGGAATTATTTTCTCTTTTGTGACACAGTCTGGTCAGTCAAAATGATAGTAGTAGGAATTTCAAAATAATTCTTGGATTTTAACCCTTGTAATAGTTTACTATGACATCACCAGTACTCAGTGAAGGTAGGAAAACGTAGTGATAGATAATCCATGGTCTTAAAAGCAAAGGACAAACAAACTGTCTTTTAAAATGCAATCTAATTCATAAAATGCTTCCTGAACAAAAACAGCTATTGTTAATTCTCATTCCAGTTGCACTGATATGCTTCGGGGTAGGAGCCCTGTTGATTATTGTTGGAATATGTCGACTGTGCGTTTGGGCGATAGAACAAAGGTATGTTACCTACTGCATTAAACGAAATACATACTCATCTTTAGAACAACTTGCACATTTTGTGCTTGTGAGAACAATGTCATTTCACTGTTTGGAAGAGATAAAAATCCACAGGACATTTCATTTTGAAAGGAAATGGACATGGTTGCTGTGGTTTAAACTTTAAAACCTGGATCCGACACTCATGTGATCTATGTCACTGGTTTAGTTTCATTGTTACTCACACTGTGAATTTAGTGATTTGATTTAAAGTCAAATTGAAACATCTTGGCTACATGAAACTACATCCAGTTACTCTATTGTGTGCACTCTTAATTTTCGTTTATATGTATTTATTCATGAATGTAAAAGATTAAACAATTTGTGTGATTTTATTGTAGGAAGCACAGAAGATACAGTAAGTGGTGGCTGCGCCAGATGGAACATAAACGCCACCTGGAGGAGTATTCCATTCGTACAGGTGACGCCATATCTGTGCAGTCTCATGTTACTTCTCCAAAGTCACAGGTTGGCGAAAGTTGGTCTTCCTGCTTAAATGAAAACGAGGCATTTACCCCAGATGAAGGACCTAGAGACACATCCAGTAGGAAAGATGTAGAGTACGGATTACCAAGCAATGGTGTGTCATATGCAAATGAGATGCATAATGGAAATTATGCCTTACAAAATGGTGGATATGAGAACAATATGACACATGGTGGTAGCAGTGGAAAAATGCAGAGTCACAAGGATATGTTACACTTTCTTTGAACAAAGTCTGAGAATCAACTCAAACTTTCAAATAGTTATCGAACTACAGTGTAATCAGTTAATTGCATTGAAATCTAAAGACGCTGTTTGCCGCACTGAAGGAACATTTCCCAATAGAGTTTTTCACAAACTCTCAGCAATACAAGATTGGCAACATTCGTGTTTTTTCCACAATTATACAATTTTGCCAGATCTGACAGATCTGCCAGATCTGGCATTTTTGTGTTTCCTTGTACAAATCATGACATATCAGTTCTTTTCATACATATTATTAATTAGAAGATTGAATAGCATATACCACCAAATTCATCAGTGACTGTAACAAATTTAAGATAGGAAAAACAAGGTAAGAAGGAATTGCCAGATCTGTCTGAATCAAGATTCAGATCTTGATTGATCTGTCCAATCAAGTCTTTAAACCTGAAATGTAATCCTTATATACCCCCTGATTTCTAATTCCCTATTTACCAAGATCAATTGGTGCATATAAGGAAGAAAACTGCAAATGTATGGGAATGCAAGGTTAATATTGGCAACTGTGTGTGATTGTGAAAAACTCTACTGTGCAAGCACATTCAACACCACTGTTGGAGAAGAGCAAAACATTTGAAAGCTTTAACATCTCTTCAAAAGTTGCTATCAGAAAAACACACAGAATGGTTTGACGTTCAAAGTACCAGTGTTCGGAATGATTGCATTCTCAAAAAAATTACACATCCAAAATACACATCAGGGAACTGTTAGGATTCTGAGTAAATCTTACAGTGAATTTTAGTTTGTCCTCTACGTAGAGTATTCCAAAATGACAACGAAGTTCGCTCCCACATGATCAAGTATTACTTTCCTTTCAGTTCACTACTAAAAATATCGGAAAGGTCAGGACCATTTAGCAATCATATCAACTGTGAATACCTTATGTGCCACAAAAATTGAATGATTGGAGCTATTAGTTGCAACGGGGTTGTCACAATTCATACTAAATCACAATGTTCCAAACGAAACTTTTCCGATCAATGCTCGTTATGTACGCAAGGAATGGAATTAGACCTCAGTTGATTTCGAGAACATTTTTCCGAATTTTTCAGACATTTCACGGAAAGCCGCTTCAATGCGCATTGACTTCTCCACCTTTACTGTTTTTATTTCCATCACCAAATATTTATATTTTGATTTATGTTATTTGCTTATCTATTAAATTATACATTTGCTTAGCAATTCCATATTAAATTCTCTGTTAAATTTCAAAGTATTGTATCTACGAAATGAAAAACGTATGGAAAGCTAAAAATGTGGACACCATTATTAGAAATGAACGGAAGTGGGGTATCCAATTACACATACGGACACTAATTGCAATGCTATTTTATTCATAGACACTCCAACAATGCCTGGAAGAACAATGCCCATTGGTCAATTGCGATGCCATATTTCACGTTCATTTCTAGTAATGAACGGGGACGAAGCAAAATCCGCAAAGTTACAGAAGAATGCGAAATTACAAATCCTTTTCAATGTTTATTTGTCTTTTGTGTCACAAAAAGATAAGTCGAGCATCAGATTCAATAATAAATGTATATGAATGGTCTTGTCTTATATCTGAAATGTTAAATATATTTACATCATGATATAAAATTGAAAAATCTCATTTTTTGTCACCGCTAAATTGTATAAGCATGACATCAATGTTGCACATACGATAAATTTTTCGCGATACGCATATCTGTCAGATCTCAAAGATACAGAGATAAATTTCTATTCCTTGCTATTGTAAGTGTTAAGTATTTGATGAAGTAAACACAATCTAGCAAGTACTTGAAATATTCAATAACCCTTACTTCTAAATTTTAAATTGTAATTGTACTTAAAAACTGTATTTTTGCTGGCAGATTCGCTTATCGAAAAAAACCTGAATTTCAATTGATAAAGTAAATAAAAGTTAGTTTTAAGCATTCGTGATAGTAGAGACCTCATTGAAATGTAAATTTGTGATGAAAAAGTTTTACTTTAAGAGGAAGACATGAACATGAAATATTTGCAAAAGAAAATTGTAGCTTTCCGAGGAAAACATCAATAGAAATTTATTTCACGATCCGTTGAAATGGGATCGTTTTCTTAAGGCTTATTAGCGGATTACTGTTTAAAAGTTTACAATGCCTTCAAGTTAGCTCCGTAAGTTTCTTGATAAAGCCCTTTGGAGAACCAAAACAAAAAAACGCACATTTAAAAATAATTTTTACATTCTATGACAGAATAAAACGTAATACTCACAATTTGGATCCACAAGTTATTTGCTGCACACGATTGTAACACGTATTAATTAGTTTGCTGAGTGCAGGACACTTCATCAATATGGTGTGAATATACGGCAACAATTTAGAACACGATTAAACTTACAAATTTACAACATTCAAAATTTGTTTTACAAAATAAAAAACAATAAAAATACACAATATGTACAACATAAGCCTAAATAGTGTTATTAAAAACGGACAGACACAACGTTGTCATCTTCATCTATAATTGGTTCTACATTGTAACCAACACGAGGTCTGTCGCCATGGAGACCTTCCACATATCCTCTTGGTAAGGGCTCCAAGGTGACGTCAACGGAAGTGACATTTCCACTGATAGGAAGGTAGTTTGCAGTCCTGCTGCTTTCTTCTGGCATTGATTCTATGCTCAGATTATCTGGTACATATGAACTAGGAGCCCTCTCAGATGGTTCTGTGGTGCTGGGCAACTCTGACGGCAGATCACTGTCTATGTACGACGGGTTATCTCTCTTCAGAGAAGAGCGTATGTCATGGGGATGGGTAGGGTTAGGGTTGAAGTAAGGATCATACACAGGGGTAGGGGTTGTATCATTTGTGGTATCGTGAGGTACATTCTCTACAGTGTCAGTGCTGGTTTCATCTGTATAATTCTCAGGTGGTTCTATCTGCCTGGGATTCACATATTCAATGTTGGAAGAAAATCCATCATCCAGTTGTCCTATGAATCCAGAGTTGGCTGGATCTGATGTTTCTGTGTTGGTTTCTGACATAAACATGTCTCTGTTGAGCAGGATGACGTCAGTGGCACTTGGAATGCTTCGCCTGGAACGGTTTGTATTTTGCCGCGTTGAAGGTATGACGTCACTTTCAGCTGCTACTGTACTGCCGCCAACAGATCTCGCAGAGGAAGTACTTGGAATTACATCCGGATCAGGGACGCTGGTACTCGTTGTAGGGGTCACTGTTTCGGCTCTTGAAGACACAGAGTCCAAGTTTGCGGGTTGAAGCAAAATGGGTTCCTGTTTGCTTGGTTCTAAATCAGTGTCATTAACCTTACTTGGAATAGAGCCAGGTTCACCTGGAGCTTTGTCAGATTTTGTTGGAAGTGAGACAGACGGTGCAGACTCAAGCCTCTTTTCTTCAATTGGTTTCATTTCATCTACATTGATGACTTTCTCTGTTGGCGTAAAATCGCCTCTGTGCTGAGGTGTGTACTTGTAGAGTGTTCCTGTTGTCTGTGTTGGTTTGTCTGCATTTTGAAGGTTGCTGACTTTCAAAGGAGCTGAGTAGAGTTTATCGACGTTGTCGTTGTAGTTGTTGAGGTTATTAGAGCGGACTTGATTTTGTTTGCTGGCTGGTTTGGCAGCTACAAAATACCAAATATTTTTAAAAAAAATTGTAAATCCAAATAAAATAAATTGTAATGTAAGTCTAACGCTTTGCCGAAGATGCCGTCTACATTTTTCACCAAAAGCACATACGACAAACGCAAAGTAACACAGCGTATAAGAAACCTCGACTAAAAACGTAGATTTGACTTAAGTGTATCTGCGTCAACCCCCCACTTCACTCACCAGTTTTAACGTAAGCGAAGTCTTCTTTGCCTTCGATGAAAGCACTACGGTTGTGGGACAGATAGCCGTTTTGTGCCCAACTTGCTTTTGCTTGATTCTTTTGTTTTCTGAAATAGTAAAAAACAACAACAGTGAAATGAACAAAACAACAATCAAAAATATGAGTAAACTAAAAGAGTAACAAATCATGAGGTTTATGTGGAAAAGTTAAAAGCTTTATTTAGATCTAATATTTTCTAATTTTCTCTTTTGTTTTTGATTGTAATTATTTAAACTTTTTTTTCAAAATTTGAGCACTTCAAATCTTCCTTTGAAATAATAATATTGTTTTGTTTTAAAGAAAGGTATGAACTTATTTATTGAACTCGTAGAATTTGCTAAAAGAGCGAATAACTCATTAGAGGGTTCTGTCAGCATTGAGTTGCTCATCCTCCCTTCATTCTTGAACTTTTTGCTTTGCGAAAAAGTAAAAAGCTAAAAAAAGTTACGACTCTTTGAAATGACACACGGGAGGAATCTTGACACGTTCATAAAGAAGATTATCAGTCATCCATCAAGATTAGATGTAATCCATTTTCACCAGATAAATAAATTCCAATTTAAGGCAAAAAAGTCAAAGCATTTCGTTGCCATTCGGCATCGAGTGGACAACTGTGGACTGAAGTAGTGAAAAAAGGCACCGCTCAGAGAGATGAATTCTAAACTGACTTTCATTCGATTTTTTTTAGCTAAAGAAGTATTTCATAAAGTAAAATGACTTAATCCAGGTAAAAAGGCACTGCTCAGAGAGATGAATTCTAAACTGACTTTCATTCGATTTTTTTTAGCTTAAAAAGTATTTCATAAAGTAAAATGACTTAATCCAGGTGCAGAATTTTACAGTAATTAGCGTGCACAAGGTACTGCTCAATCATTCAGAGTCAGAACTAACATTCTCAGAGATTATTACTCACAAATTTATTCCTTCAGAAAGCAATTCACATAACGACAATCAGTTTAAATCAAGTAAATTCACGTTGTTAATTTGAAGTGCAAAGACACGAAGAATATTCCGTTTTTAAACAATATTAACTTACCTGTCTCTACATAAACATGCCACTATGATACATAATAATATTGCTACGCAAACACACGCGAGTGCGATTCCAATCCATTCACCTGGATAAAAAGAAGGTAAATTAAAGAAGAAGAAAATATTGGGTTATTTTGACTTAACAAATTTTTACTAGATTCAGAAATCTTCAAAATTATACAAAAGGTAGTAATTACCTGTTGAAAACTTATCCCATAATGACGGCTCTTCTGTTGTTTCTGAAATTTTGATAAAGGTTGAAGTGAAGTGAACAAATTTATTGGAACAAGAAAGCCAGGTAATTTAGAAGGAACATGTATTTCAGATTTAAAGACAAGCAAAGAATCAAAGCAAGAGAATTAAATAAGAAAACCTCGAATAACATTGAACGTTGGCAAGATTTTTCACAAGAAGGTTAAAGAAAATGATACTAAGAGACATGCATACGTCCTGCAAAATTATGTGGATTCACTAAAATCTAGAACAACTACGATTTAAGCATTTTTATTATTTGAATTCTACAGCACACAGCACAGTGTGAGAGAATTAAAAAATTAAATTAAAATGATTAGAGAGAAACGAGGTTCTCTACCCTGTGAACCGGGAGAAGCTGTGCTGCTTAAACTAGATTCAGGCGTGGTGTCATCTGGTGGTAGGTTCCCAACAGGTTTTAATGTCACATTTTGTTTGCTGACGTCATCCGGGTTGGACATTGTGACGTCATCAAGCGGACGCACAGAAGCATCACCTGGTTGTGGTGTTGGAGAAACATGCAATGGCGGTTCTGAAGAAGCAACATGAAGTTCTAAGACATTGTAAGACGAAGAAAAGCACACATTACGAAAATCTAGAATTATTCTACCAAAAAAAAGTTCATGGGGTAGGATTTTTGATGGAATATGTTAAAATTCGTTTTACTTTTTATGAAACATAGATTTTAACATATTGCATGAGTAGAGGAGTGTCGAATGAGTAGAGGATATTTTGTATGCACGACCTCGTGTTCATTCCATTTGTAATGATTTGACAAAAACAGATTGGAATGTTAGACAACCTGTTGCTTAATATGAACTATCTGTTTGTAAATACTGAGGAATATATTGTTTGGCAATGTTTTCTGCTTAGTGTTAATAATGTTTGTTAACTGTAGATCTAATTGTAGATAATACAACAATATTTATCACATTTATATTAAAGTTACACATCATCATAGCGACGTAATACTTCAACCTACTTGGAACTAGAGCCTCACTTTCTGTGACGTTATCTTTTGACGTTGGAGACTGGGAACCTCCAACAATTGGTGTTGCTTTTGGTGGCGGTGTAACGGTGACTCCAACCACTGCAACTGCTGGTGTCATCTTGGTGGTGGAAGTTGTCTCTGTTGTTGGTTTCCTCGTTGTTTTCGTGGTTGGAGGGGCTGTTGTCGTGGTGGTGGTTGTGGTCGTCGTTGTGGTTGTAGTTGAAGTTGTAGTTGTGTAATATCCTATTGAGAAAAGCAATTGTTACACTCGAATTAGAATGTTATTGGTTTTTGATTGAAAGAAATATTAATAAAAATATCTCTGTTAATTAATAGAGTACCTTCTATTAATGTGTTACTAAGGAAAAATTTTTAAAAAGCTTGCACTTGTGCAGCCATTGCTAAAGAGAAATTTTGGGCTTTCTCTAACTTTTTTAATACCTTATTCTAAAAATTGTCAATGTCACCAAAAAAGTCTCAATATAATCAATGACCCAAAATCGTTGTGACAAAAGTGTGTAATTTTTCACTTCTTCGGAAATTTAAGTTTGAGCTTCATTGTATTTTTACCAACCGCGTACGTAGTACGGAGGGAAGGTAATGGTTTTACACCTGTCTGTCTGTCAACCGGGGGGAGGGGGTACTCAGGTCTGGTCTGGGAGGGGGTACTCAGGTCTGGTCCCAGGGAGGGGTACTCAGGTCCAGTCCGGGGGGGGGTACTCAGGTCTGGTACCAGCGGGTACTCAGGTCTTGTCCCCCGGGGGGTACTCAGGTCTGGTCTGGGGGGGGGGTACTCAGTCCAGCCAGAGGGGGTACTCAGTCCAGCGGGGGGTGAAAGCGGCTAGAATCCCAAAGTTGCGTAGTACGTAGTAGTAATACTGTAAACATTGTTCTAATCAGTGAATCCTTTTAGGCTCAGACAAGGTACAAGCATGGTACTTCAGTTAAAGGGATATAATCATTTATCACGTAGTCAACAGTCACAAAGTAAAAGTTGA
>JBCAUG010642678.1:0-28605 GCA_038406175.1 Haplosyllis leylae | reverse complement strand
TCATTGTTCCGTTGCTTCCTGTCGGCAAGTAACTTTTTGTACAGTCGTTTTTGTTTTTGTTGGGATTTTTTAATTCCCTTCGTAATCCACGGTTGTGTTTCATTTTTCCTCTGTTTGCATTCTTTCAGAGGTGCATGTTTTTCGATGGCATCTAGCAATAGATCATGGAATGCTTTGAAGGACTCATTGCAGGTTTTATCTGAGATTCGTGGAACCCAATCAATCAGTGATAACTCAGATTTAATACACTCTACATTTTGACCATTCAGTGTCCTTCTCAAGCATGTGCTTTGCTGTTTTAAATCTGTAGTTAGATTTGTACAGCTAATTATGCAGGGTAGATGATCACTCATATCATCTATTATAATCTTGCTTTTACAGTATTCATGAATAGATTGTGGGACTAGAATGTTGTCAATCAGAGTTGCGCTAGAATTGGTCACTCTTGTAGGTTTTGTGATAGTGGGGTACAGCCCATGTTCTATAAGGCTTTCGAAGAATTCTTCTGTTTTTTTGTGATTGTTTACCTTTATTAGGTTTATATTGTGGTCCATGCACAATATCGTATCTCTTTTGTCACTGCTAAGGCATTTTAGCAATTGGTTCATGTCATGTAGACTTTCTGATAGGTTCATGTTGGGTGGTCTATACAGGCTTACAATTAAGATCGATTTATTCGTACATTTTAATTCTACACAGACATGTTCCAATGTCTTTGTGTTTGGGAGTAGAGTTGGTACTTCTCTGTGCATAGTATCAGCTGATACTAATAGTCCTACACCCCCTCCCTTTTTTCCTTGCCTGGGTTTGTGAATGAAATCATAGCCTGGTATATTGATTTTTGAGCCTGTTTCTTTTCTGACCCATGTTTCATTTAGTGATACAACACTCACTTTATTTGGACCTCCTAATTTTTCTAACAGGCTTTGTAGGTCATTCTGTTTGCTTATGAGACCTCTTATGTTTAGGTGTAAGATGTTCATGTCATTACCTGATAAAGAGGGATCAGTTTTGAGAGTGTCATACTCACAGTTAAAATTGAGTAGATCATCATTATTCATTGAATAACCAACATGGTCGAAGTCGAAGTTGCCATTTACGGCATTTGTTTGCTCAGCGTTGTTACCTATAGTCACGTCCAGTTGCATCTTGTAGTCTAGTTTTTGGTACGTTAAGTTTGATGATATGGTAAATAATATGATGTATAATATGATAAGAACAATGAGGTGAATTAAGTATGATAGAGCATAGGTTGGGACAAAAGCAATAATGCTTAAGCAATACTGTTGGTTGGAAAATTGTGACTTACTTTGACGGGTGATAGGGTTCTGTTGTTCGTCTAAGTCTATTGTCCGTAGGCAGCTATATTCCATAACTGTTAGTAGTTCGTATGCACAGAAGGGTTGTATCCTTGTAATACACATGTTGCATCCTTAGAGCACTTAGTGTTGTGTCCTAAGAACTATTAGTGGTATGGTGAAGCGTATCAATATATACAGATTGTTGCATCCTATGAACAGAAGGTTATCAGTTGCCTCCTGTAGTCAATGTGTGGTCAACAGTTAAGATGTGGCGAAGGTTGTTAGTATGTACAAGTTGTTGTATCCTATGAACCTAAGGTTATCGGTTGCCTCCTGTAATTAATCTGTCACGGAGGGAGATTATGTTTCGGAACGGGGTATCTCATCCCTTAGTTCCATAAGTATTTCACCTTGTATGCTGACATTTTGCCATGTTTCCTTATCCAGACATTTTTCATCTTTCATCACTGTTCCACTTCCCCATAGTTTATCATAAGTGAGCTCTACTATGGTTTTGTTTCCGGTGCTGTGGAGAAGATTGGTAAGTATGGTGTTACTTCCAAACTTAGCTGCTATTCCTGGTTTGCATATTTTTTTTGCATTTTTGCACCAATCTTCATGGTTATATCCTTCGATTCTTGATGCTTTTCTTTTGCAGTCTAGAGCTGTGGTTGCTGACATTATTCTTCTTGATGTTTGGTAGTCCTTGAAGTATATAGCCTTCTGTTCTTGAATATATTGTTCAGATGAGAGGTATTGTTTACTGTCTAGTTCGAATGTAGCTGGGTGAAAGTTGGAGAAAGGATTCAGTTCGCCGAAAAAGCCTAGTGTTGTACTATCAGTCTTTGATGATGCTAGGAATCCATTAAGATCATCTGGTAATTCATCTAGATTCTTAATGGTGTATCTTCTGCCCTGAATGATAATGCTATCACCTTCAAGTTTGCTCTTGTTCTTATAGTGTGGGATGCTTTTCGCTAGTTTTAGAATAGGCCGAAGAAGCTTTTGTGCCCTTTCTGTGTCTTCTGAGAACTCCTTGTCTACATATATTCCTTTCGGTAAGTGGCTTTTACTTCCAAAGAGAGTGTCAACGTGGGTTTTCTTCTCAAAGTCAATGGAGATTGGTCTGTTGCTTCCGCTTCTATATTTCCCTAGTCTGCGACAACTTCTTATTGGGGTGCTTTTAGCTATCTTCATTCTTTTTCTGCTGTCTTCTTCATCCACTGTTTTTGCTATGGCCTTGTAGATACGTTCTTTCCTGCTATCTTCTTGCTCCCAGCTTTCTTCTTTAACACCATGGAATATTACACTGGTTTCAAGCATTTTGTTTTCTAATTTATTTATTCTTCTTTTCAAATCAATATTTTCTTGGTCCATCTTCTGATATTTGCGTTCCAGATTCTCTTGTTTCTGTTCTATGCTTGAGAGTGTCACTGTTTTTCTGTCATCTTCTTTCTTGGCATCCAATAGGGTTTTGATGTCATCTTTTAGTGGATTTATTACTTCATGGAGTGTTGTTTCATTAGCCGTCTTCATCTCATGCATCATTTGAGTAAGGATTTTTCCAAACTCCTGGAATTCCGCAGAGAAGCTGGCGAATTTGTGCTCTGCAGTTTCCTTCGTTGATGTATTTACTTCTTGTGTAGTATCTTCATTTCTCGTGTTTTCGTGTATGGGTTGTGCTGAGGAGCTTCTTTGTTCTTCTTGATCTGTAGTGTCGTCTATTTCCATCTCACTACTTAAATTCCTGGTAGTTGGTTTTTGCATGGTATTTGTTGCATCCTCTAATTCATGGTCCATTTGTTGTCTTTTTTGATTTGTTTCTTCTGGACTGGGGGGGGGGGGGTTCTCTTTTTCGCTGCCACATTAATAGTTTTTTTATTTTCAGTGCCTTGATTAGGTGTTGAGTCATTTACAGTCCCTATACCTGGTGTGACCTCCTTTCCCTCCATTTCCTTTTGTTGGGTCTTCTTATTTATTATTATTTCTAAGGATTGTTGTCCTTCAATTTGTTTAATTTTCTTTGCTGACATATTCACTATTATACTAATTAATAAAAGTTACTTCTGATTTCTGTTATTCTTGCTTATTTTCATTCTTTATTGTGTTACCACCTGTAATCCTCGTTAGGAACTTATATTATCACTCACTTTTCAGTTTGTTTATCCGTTTTATCCTCTAATCCTCCTTGGTTTAGCCTCTTTTCACTATATGTTCCTTCACTTGTCCCTTATATTTCACTTGTTGCCACACATTTTCACTTTCCAACAAGGGAACTTACTGAATTAAAACATTTTTAATTCAGAGTTTTTCTGTGTACGTTTGAATTTGCCGCCATTTGTTTTGAACCATGAACCATTATATTGGAAAATCACTTTGAAATGGCAGACAAGCAATAAATATGATGGTTCATTCTGATGAGACCCAAACATGGAATTTGATAGGATTACACTTACTTCTTGTTCTGGATGAATGCACCTTACAGCAGCCCAAGCACACCTGAGAAATATCACTACTGACTAGCTTGTCCTTCCCTATACATTCTCAGATACATAAATCTATTGTGGAATCAATGAAAGAAACCAAAGACCCCCCCCCTTCTTGTGGCTTGATGCTTTATTTTTTTTACAATTAAATCTATTCATTCGAGTTTTCCCTATAATAGATCATTCTGCCAGAATGGTATTGGTTCAATATACTATTGGAACAGCTGTTGAATTAAATTTTTGTTCAAGATATGCCAAAGATTTGGCAAAGATTTTACAAGGCTTTGGCAAAATAATATTGGAAACATGATAAATATTTGGCAAAGTTTTATTCAACCATAAATGATACCTTACCTGTTTTACCAGGCAATGAGCAAGATCTTACTCATGAAAACATAGTAAGCACTTGTTTTACCAAGTGTGCAAGGTGCATGACAATGTCTGTTTTGGAGACCAGTTTGCAATGCAGCAAAGTCATGATACCTTAGTTTCAGACATTTCTGCTTAAAACTGGTGTCTTGGAATGTAACTGCATCATTACCAAATCTTTGCCAAAACTTTGACAAAAATTTATTTGAGACACCAGTTTTAGGCAGAAATGTCTGAAGCTAAGATGTCAAGACTTCTCTGCATTGACATACTGGTCTATGTCATGTACCTTGCACACCTGGTAAAACAAGTAGGTGTTGACTGTATTTTTATGACCAACATCTTGCTCATTGCCTGGAAAAGCAGGCAAGGGATAACTTATGGTGCCATTAAACTATATGGTTATATAAAACTTTGCCAAATATTTGATAAAAATTTACCATACATTCAATATTATTTCATCAAAACCTTGTGAAATCTTCGCAAATTTCATCCAATAGTACATTAAACCAACACAATTCTGACAGAATGATCTACAAATCTGGCAGAATGATCTTTTTTTAGGGAAAACTCGATTGTATTCAACAAATCAATGCTATTTTAATGTTTCCAAGTGAGAATTACAAATACTTTACAATAAATCGTATTCGTTTAGTGACTTTTCTTTCTAAAAGACTTTGCAATCTAATATTAAGTACGTTCTAATAATTCTGCACTCTTGGGAGAAATAATGTCGGAAGTCTATGCGTATTAACTGCGCTTTTGTTCCCAGGAGAACCGTTTCTGAATGGCTCTTACCAAAAGGAGATATGTGCAATGAAGGGGAAGTCTGTTCAACATGCTGAAGTCAGATAAATATGGGTTTGGTTAAAACGGAAAATGTTACCAGATGCGGTGCAGACTTCACAAGTCTGTCCTAAAAAAAGGCAACTAATTACCACCCTCGTACGAAGTACCAGGGAAGGTAATGTTTTCAGTTTGCTCACCATCCGGGGGAGTGGGCAGGGTACCCCAGTCTCTGGTCCCAGCTGCTTTCCCAGCCACTGGTCACATGTCCTTTCTGGGGGGTACCCCAAGTCCTGTCGCTGTTCCAGGTCCTGACCAGAGGACAGGGTAACCCCCCCCCCTCGAGGACAGGGGGTACCTCTGGGCAGGGCAGGGGTATTCCCAGACAGAAGAGTGATGCTATGCCACAGGCGGTACGCCTCTTACGGTCACGCAGGAAGACTTTTTGTCCCTAAAATATTGCTCGAATTCTTCAAAGATGAAATATAACTATCGAAACCATTTTTTGTCAGTTCTTTTGGAATGGTCTTCGGGAAATATAGAAAAAATCACCACTGTCCACTGTTGTTTTGAAAATTTTCAGAGGAAGTTATACCTCACATCATCGACAGCTTCTAAAGGTTCAAATGCTGTAAATAAAAGTGTTGGGTTATAGTTAAAAGTGACACCTCATATCTGAAAGAAACCCAATCTCAACAATTGTAATGTAAATGGTAATGTGACAGTCTGCGTGTGAGATGAGTCAGATGGATATGTTATAAAATTGTGCATTTGACAGAATTATAGGTAAATGTGTTTTAAGAAGTGATCTTTCCAGTGGAGGTATTGTGGGTGCACGTTACCGTAGCATGCATGGCAGTCATGCAATTTATTCACCACAAACGACCTCCCAATGGATAGAAAAGATTTAAGCCAGGCATGATGATGTTTTGGTTTGATGCTTCAGAGTTCTAAGTTGTTCAATTCATTTTCTGATTTAACAAACTCATTGCCAAAAGAAAGGTCAAGATGTCTGCAAGACTGTGATTTAGGAAAAGTATTTTGCTTTACCAGGTTTGTCTGGTAGTCCGGATTTCTCAATAGTGACTGGCTAGAATAATGAACAGGCCCAGTGTTTGATTTTCAAAGTAACAGGTAGGTCCTGAGTCGGCATACTGACCTGTAAGAATTCCTTTTCATTGAAATTGACTGCCTGTCACCATTGCACCTATTCGTGATTTGTAGATCAATAATACCACAAATTATAATTCATAATGTCGTACCACTGAGGGGATTATATATACCGGTTTGGAATCTGTCCCTAACTCAAATGGTATTAGAATGTAGGTATTTTGGTACATTAAATTTAAATTTAATTACATCTCTCTGTCAAATAATTGTTAAAACATGAACACGGTATATCCTCTACTAATTTCCACTGGTCAGTAAAATGGACAATGTCATTGTCCCTACTGATTCTACTTTAAGTCGTCGACGCATCGACTTGGGCCCCACCTGTGAAAACAATCAAAATGTAAAAACGTTAAATGACTACTCAGCTTTCACTACCTGGAAAATGTCTTGTGTGGAAAGGCATCACCGGTATGTTCTGTGCAGTCTTTTTCCTCAGGAGGGCAATGAAATCAATGATCCATAAATTAGCTTCTTCCTGGTCTCAGAGGATCCATTCCACTGCAACAAGGAACTGTAGAGCAACAGCTAAAACTTGATTAAACTAACTGCACAGAATTAAATAGACTGCATCCTGTCGCCCATTAAAGTGCATTTGGTATAATGACCCCAGTGCCGAGAGGTAGCAGCTGATGCAATATCTTTCTGGGTTGCCTTTTGGAAACATCATGCTGTAACAAAATTGCTATCTCATGCGATAAGCAAATGTCCTACAGGAATTTTGTGCCTTATTTCTGTAAGTATGAGAGCTGTTTTGTTCACAAAAATATAAAAAGCGACCTTATAAAATACTGAAAAGGAGTACTGTTTCTGTTTTACACGACTTCAACAAATTTACAAAAATTCCTGAGCCTTTTGTTATGTTCTGGGGTGAACTTTTCTGCAGAACATCATCCCTGATGATTTCACAACGTTATTACGTATGTAAACCTGATTGTTGAGGTCTTTCATAAAATATTGATGGACCTACGCTTAGATTGTCTAAATATTCCCGTGATACTTGCTGGGAATTATTCATGTTCCATAATGTATTTCGTCCTGTTACGAGCAATACCATGTTGTCAAGAGAGTAATCGTTACTCTGTAATTTTCTTTGCAAGTATATTTTTCAAGTTTTATTCAAAAATTACCGCATGACGCTATTCTTGTAACAAGTTAACATAGTTATTGCAGATTTTTGACTTTTCTATGTAAAATCTGATTGAAGGAAGATGTAAGAGGAATATGTAGAAATTTGTCGATACGGCCAGTTGTGCACACAATTTTGGTGTTAGTTTGAACTTCTCGCTGAAGAACAAAATTCGTTTCAGCAACTTGTGGAATCTAATTACTTTAATTTATCAGAGAAATGTTTTGGAATTTACCCTCACATTACACATGCAATCTGTGATGATCGAGAAGATAAATCAAACACGTTCAGTGACAAGGTCAACATCCCCTGGCCAAATCGAGCTGCGGCCTAATGTGCCCATGTATCCTTAATGGAACAATTACTGTAATTAGGCCATGAAACAAAGTCAATCTATCTCACAGTTGATTCTACCCAATGAGTACTCTCAAAGCAAGCGTAGTAACAAGTTGTAGTATCGAGCAGCAGGAATACATAACTGTCCCGCGAAGAAAACCTTCCCCAATTGGGTTAATCAAGACTGAGCAAAGTCCTTTTCGCTCATATATCTTGATTTGTGTTTTCCTACTGGAGTGACAGATGTACTGTTATTCATGAATTGCTCTCCAACTAGAAGTTTATCTTGACTTGTTTTGTACTAAAAGATATTTACGATCAAATGTTTTGGAATAGTTGAATACAAGTCAATGTTTACTTGAAATACAAAGTCTTAATTCTATTGTGTTCTTTTGAAGACCTGAAAGCGGTCTGAATATCGGAATATGAGGTCCTTCGTCTGCCATCATTCATACACATGCTGAACACCAGTATCTTGTCAGAAACTGCGAAAGAGCACTGTGGTGAAGTGCTCACACAGCTTCTGTACACCCTTGGGGGGAACTCACATGCAGATGGTTGTAGGCACCCTTCAAGTCCAAAGAAGACAAATACATGGTTTTAGAGATTGTTCACAAAGTTCATCAAACACTTTAAATACAACACAGTTGTCACACTTTACACATCTAACACACAGATAAGACAGCTAAAGAAGCCCTGAAATACAAAAACATCCACTAAGAACAAGCAACAAACATAGATTCAAGTCAAATACATCAAAGAACATCTACATGCTCTTACAGTGTTTCAGTTTAAGACTAAGTAACAGGTTAAGATAGGAGGGTCTGGACTCCCCCTCCCTTCAGGAACTGAAAGTACTGCCAAGTGCTTGAATTAGCCAAAACAGCTGATTTAGAGTACTTTCAACTGATCCTAGGAGGAGGGGGGCTCACAAGCTACCCCTTTACCTGAGAAGTTCTTGCTGTTTGCTATTTGGCACCATAACAGTGTGTTGGTTCTCTGGAGGTCCTCCTTTCATAGAAGTGCCTCCTACTTGTATACCCTTTACCTAACTACCAATACATCAAGGCTACTGCTAAAAGTAGGCCCAGGACACCTGTAAGGGGCTCAATAAGAGTGGACCCCATTTAGCACAAATAGTGGTTATTTAAGACACTGGACTTAACTCTCTCAGTTTGGTATCCACACACCAAGTATACAGACCAGTGGGGTTAAGTCAGAATGTCACTTAGACTTGTAGTACTCTCATTGGCTCAGAGATCATGTTGGGATGTCTGATTGGCTAGTGGGGTTGTGCATGTAATGGAGGAACACTGATTGGATAGCTGGAAGGGGGCTAGTAGACTCATCATCAGTATGTACACAAGAAGGGGGCTCACTTGTTATAACCACTTAATACTGTGTACTTTGCATAGGGAATTAACTGCTTCAAATGAAGATTAGACGGAACAACTTTGGACGCCCTCCACATGCTATGTTAACCTGTTACAAAAGGGTAACTCAATTTCAAAACATTGACCTAATATTTTATCATTGTCTTTTATTGAGAATTAAAGAAAAATAGATGTAAAGTACATTTAGAATTATTAATCAAATTAAAGTTTCAGATCTTTAATTCCGTTGAAAAGAGGAGAACTCCTGAAGATCTAGAAAATCTAGGCAAAGGCTCTCTATATGTCATGTCACGACAATTAACAAGACAGGGAAAATCAAGGTTTTCCGATGTCAAATTACAGAAAGAAATTCTGGACTTTTTTCAACAGAAATAAAGCACAGATTTGATTGTCCCAGAAGTTGTACTGGAGGCCCTCTTTCAATCTCTTAAAGTTCTTTCGTTCCCTGCCTGTCAAGCGTAATACACAAATATTGTGTGTATTCATTTTGTCAACAACCTCACCCAATTTGTCACTTTACCGGTAGTGTTCTGTATGTAGAAATCTTTGGTTCTGTATGTAGAAATCTTAGTGAAAGTAAAAGTTGATGTTTCTGATTCTATGGTTGTATGGCGATGTCCCCTTTGATTGATCTAAGTCAATTAGGCACCTCAGAAACCGAGTTACAGTAAGATAAATGTTAGTGATGACAGACACATAATGACGGCTTTGTTGCAAATCCTACTTCTCAGATCATAGTATAAAGCAGCTTTAAAGCACCATGAAGCTCTCTACAAAAATTGGAAAAATGTTAAAGAATTGCTGAACTGCTGGTTTTCAGAAAATACATCATTACAGAGTCTCTGAAGTCGAGTTTCGCGATTTTGTCCATTTGTTCCAGTTTTCAGGGCTGCCGACCAGGAGGATGGATTTTGTAGTTCAGTACGCAGGTTTATTTCTGGGGTAAATAAACATGACGTCATTTTTTAAAATTACTTATTTCAGGAGTGTTTCCATCAGTTTCCCATTAATCTCACGACATTTCTAGACAGTTTCTGAATTGATAACAGATTGAGACTGTAATTGCTTCATAAATAATCGCAGGCACATAGGAATGACAGGATAAGTTCAGACAAAGATCAGAATTGCCAAGAAACTATACATTTTAGTATGTGTGACCTTCTTGTTCTTTACTCCAACAAAATACAATAGTCTATTGACTCTTCAGATTCTATTCTGCTGTTATTCCTTTCTGTTTTACAGTTGAAGTAATTGATTGCTCGAAAAATTTGGATATAATTTGACTTTGCACAGAGTAATTTAAGGCACTTGATTTTTCCATTGGTTATGAAAACAATTATCATCAATCACCATAGTGTGAAGCTAATACAGTGTACAATCAACAAGGGACTCATATTTCCTCATAAAAATAACATCAAATCACAACAGCTCGGAATTCCTTTCATTTGCTCTAATCACCGAAGACCTGAATGATTCATAAAAAAGTAATGGTTAGTCAACAAGTTGTTAAGTCTTCTCTGTAGGAATACTCAATGCAGGGTCAAATATGTTACTACACACAGACAATTCTAACACGAGACAGAGGATATCAGAAATGCACATTAATAGCCGACAGAGATGACTCCTTTTCTTGAGGAGAAACCAGCATAAATGAGATGTTCGAGGTCGTCATATTGATCCAATGTTTCTATCTTCGTTTGTTCAGTAAACATCAAAATCTCCAGTAGAGTCTATTCCAAGGGAGAAACTTAATATTTCAAGGAATGTACGATCATTGAGCTACTTTTGACATGGAGTACGGGGCTAAAATGTTACAGAATTCTGAAATTGGTATTCAACCTTATCCTGTTTGAATCTGCGCTCTAAATTTGTCTAATTTTCCTAATTAGAAACAAAATACTTTCCGGTACATTCTGGTGTGGAAAAGGGTTTCTTTTGGACGGTCAAAAACTAAAAGGCCGAGAAAGTCATGATTCGATTGACCAAAGAGCCATTCAATCTGTTTGAATGAAATCAACCGCAAACATGTCGGTTTTACACCAATTGGATACAAATTTGAACAATTTTCGTTGGGTTTTTTTGTTGTTTTTTTTGTAATGGTACAAGATCATTGTCAAATAAAATCTATATACGAAACGCAGACTTAGGACTTCGATACAGCCTAAAATTCATTACTTTGTTGTCAGTTGTACGTCTAGCTGAGTAACAAATTACGCGCCTTTCACCATTGGAGCCTCACTTCCACGGTGCATTTATTACTGTAAGTGATGTAAAACTCAGACGGCATTCTATCAGCTTCACAAAATTAAATGGCCGTATCCTCTTACCAACGAAATCCATTAAGCAATTTTCTTACCTTTGATACAGTAATGAATAGGACCATAGAAAGTATAGACCTGCAGAATTTAATGTCTACATTTTGCGTCTTTCATTGACTATGTGTTTCGCAAACCCGAAATGTTCAGTTGGGTTGCAATTTTTAACTTTTTCCTCGTAATTAGTTTGGTACGTTTGGCATGGGGTCGTCTCTGTTTGACAAAAGTTAAGTACATTACAGTTAATCTCGCCCAAAAAATAAGCATTCAAAAAATTTATTCTTCTAAAATACTTTGGTCAAAGAAATATCAGAAATATTGATCACGATTCCTCATCACTATTCACCCGATCATTTTGTCATAGACTAAATAAGATTGATTTCTGGGGGTGTCAATAGTGCCGCTGTGTCTTTCAGTGGTTATCACTTTTAGTGGGGATTTTTGTTGAAGCTTTTGAAGCAGTTGTTATTCGACTCTGAAATGGGCCAAGAACTGCTGGGAATTATGGTTTCCCGCTATCTAACAGAGAAAAGACTGATATTATATGGTCTGCATATAAATCCCAAAATGAGGGGACTCTCATTGAGAATCATCCATGCAAATATAGTAAGTGATTTAGTAGCATCCAAAGTAGCCACGTTACCCTTTATTAAGAAACCTCTCATAGCAATCTCTCGCTACAAACTTTTCTAGAGATTAGACTTTATCCAATCTACGAAAAGTTTACGTTAAATTACGTTAAATTCACGTTAAATTACTATGGAACTTGTCGCAAACATAAATTACAGAAGCGTAAGTTGCCACTAGTATCACCCTTTCAAAAACGATACTGTTGGGTTCACTTTCCTTCAACGATGTGATCTTGATGCATGGTCACAAATTCAATTTAGTACAAAACAGTGATGGAAAAATATTGACAGGTCTTGCACAGAAAATGCAACAATGTGACAGTAATTGAGAGAAGTGGTAAAACAGGCAGTGGTACTAAAGTTATCGCGGGTCCATGGATATGCTGTCATAAAATGTTTCTCGTAAGGCAAAGTAGGTTCTCGGTTTTATCTTATTACAATGTTGGTTCCAGTTATGACAATGTTGCATACGCGTACACGTCCCGACACGTGTCAAGTGCTGATATTAGTTTACTGCAGTCCTATACACTAAATATTTTTCAAAAGGAGACAAAATAAGTGACTTGAATACTTTCTTGTATGTTTTAACTTCTTTAAAGCATAAGCTGCTGTAATCTGCTTTCCGCATCTCCTTGTCTCTGATGGCTCTTTAGATCAGTGGTAATGATTTCAGACTAGACAGGACTTGATTTACTACCCTGATTACTCTGTTTTATACCGAGTTTTAATTCTAGGTTTTAAGCAAAATAATAGAAGAAAATATCTTGGATGTCAAGACAACTTTGAAAGGGAAATGAATTCAAAGGAAGTAGTTAACCTCTATATAGCCACTGAATTGCAGTGTAACAACCCTCTCATCCACTCCAAGGCAATCTTTGCCTCATCCTCATTCCTAATGATAATATTTGATTGTTTATGTTTCTTTTTCCAGTTACGAAAATCTCTCTCTGAAACATGTTGATTCCTAATCATCTCTTGTAAACTACAAACTACTTTTCTGACTCACTGCAGCTATCCTTTAAGGTTACCATAATTTGTAATCCGGTACCATTGGCGCTTGTTAGTCACTTAAGGAACTGTTACTCTGTTTTCCGAAAATTGTGGTGTATTTGTACATAACGCCACATTTCAAGTCATGTCATGTTATTATCCACATTACGCACAGTTGAGTTGGACTAAATAGTTCCCCCAGGTTCTCTGTGCATCTATTTCTCTTGTACTAATCAACTTTTGCAAGCAATCTACAGCAACCCGCATATAATTTTACACTTTAAAACGAAAACTACATGCAAGACACGATGTCAATATGTTTGTGCATAAATTAACATGAGGTCTAAATTGAGAGCAAGCAAAAATTCATTCAGTTTACATAGCACATAACAATAACATTCAACGTTTCATCTATCATGATTTCTATTTCTTCTTATTAAACTCCGTGAACTTTTCACTTGCCAGTGTAACGTGGTGAAACAGCCTCCCCCAATTATGTCCCGACACTGGTCCATTTTTAACATTACAAACCTACCCTACCCTTGAGCTTTAAGGGTTGAGGGCCTTATCACTTCCCCACTCCCCTTAACACTTGATCCCTCAACACATGACCACTATCCCCCATTGTATAATATTAAAAGTCTGATTGTAAATTTTTATTTGGAAAAAATTAAAATAATCAATAGTTTAATGATAATTATCTTTCAAAGCAAAATGTAATCTGAAATGTTTTTAGAAATTAAAAATAAAACAAAAAACATTGATATTTATATTTAAAACTTTTAGGTTTATGACATTTAAACTGTAAACCAATTCAAAATGTATGTTTCCTTTTTATTTAAGGGGATTTAAGTAGAAACGGTAGAAGGGGAGATGGTGGTCATGTGTTGAGGGCTCAAGTGTTAAGGAGAATGGGGAACTGATAATGGCCTCTGCCCTAAGGTTCAAGGGAAGGGGGCAGTTTTGCAACATTAAAACTCGACCCCCTCCCTTTTTAGGTGGTGTACCTATTTCACGATACACCGGCAAATTATCACGTCATCTAACATTTGCCTTCAATTGCTTTTCAACAACTATTAGCTGTTTTCCAAAACGCTTCGTATCCATTGAATTCCGTGTACAAAATCAATTAAACAAAGAAATTTGTTTCTAGATATCTCTTGTCTCGTTTGTATCCAGTCGAACAAATTCCAAAAGACTTTTCGTGATGCATAGGCACAAATTCAATTGGACATAAAACATGGAAAAGGAAGTGGGAATATCAGTGCACGCCATAAATCAGCCCAGTGGGATTATTATAAGCAGAATGAAGACAAATAATTCAATAACAGCGAGCAACAAATACAACGGGGAATAAATGAATTAAGTCTATTGCAACTTTATTAGTCCTTGCTTATTAATTATAATTCATGAAGATGGTGAAGATCCTGAATAATGTTTGCCTGATCAATGGTTCACGTACGGTCATGAAACAGCAACTGGATTTGCTAAGTAACACCAAATCTCTTGGAAGAGTTTTGGCTCATAACACAGCACCCGTTTTTGGTTGACTGATTACTCCTACTAACAACCCTCACCAGGGGTCACCAAGCATGTTTTATGATACCAGTCACAATGTTGCAAGAGCCATTAATCAGATCAGATCAACTTGATGGTGCGCCATATAAGTCCTAATAATAACAAATATATAGCATTCATAGTCATAAAGCAACTTAATAATAACATAATCTCCTATGAATCGGTTAGAACAAAGGGGATATGAAATATGGGGAAGAAAAGTTCATAAAAGCCTTGAGGTTTTACTGTGGAACATGTTGACCCACTCAAAAATATCGAAACAATTTAAAATCATATCTTAAGAGTTTATTGAGTTTATGACGGCATTTGCTGTCATTCATTTTGTACAGCTAATTTTGCAGTGGTCCCTCTGGTGAATAACACGAGAACCCACGATGCACAGGTACAAATTCAATTTGACATAAAATATGGAAAAGGAGGTGGGAATATCAGTATTCTCTTCATCATGGAAGTCCAAAGCCCACTTGCGAACTTGCGTAGTAACATCACTGACCTGACGGATTGCGTTTATTTATTAGGAATTTTCTCCGAAAACAATTCACTGGAGCCACACACTTGTCCAATATAGGTGTACCTATCATGTCCTTGCGTCCAGTCATCTGCATGGAAACTATTTATTACTCTATTTAGAAAATACCACAGCAACGCCTGTAACAACAAAACCTATTCGCCAATCCCAAGGCGCGTTTTGCGTTGATTGCAAGTAATTATTTAGATATGTATTACGTGAAGTGTACAGATAAGAATAAGAAGAGTCCCCTTTCCAACAACACGCGGCAACAGGATGTTTGACATTGTGCGTATATTTTCAGATAATTTCCCTTTACCATCTCTTTTCCCATGCAAAAGAAAACTGATGAAGATGAATGTTCCTTCAGTCCTTGCTCTGCAACGACACAAACCATCACAGTCTCAATGTGTGATGAATGAAAATTCGGAAGTCCCTCGAAGATACGCGTAGTAATTCCTGTATCACCATGGCTTTTTGACCGTGGACGATGTAGCCAATTTATCAAACTTCTCTAATCGGTAAGAACAACTGGCAAATCTAGTTATTTATACGAAAGGATTTTGGCTGAATGATTTTCGATTTATTTTAACTGGTTTCTATTTGAAGAGAACATGAATTTTTTTTATGTAAGTAATTAATTAATTGAAATTGCCTGAGATTTCTGTCAGATGACAAAGATGTACTTGGCACGAAAGTAGATATCGTTTTTTGCTAAAATATAGATTTAAACTTGTAACCAATATTTTTTTCATAGAATCTAGACGTAAGTTTTACAAGAAGGAATCATTCTGAAAAATGATGTGACAGCCAAAATATTCTCACACAAAGTTTTTCATGTCATAATTTTCATGTCAATAATTGCTGGCTCGTTAGAGTCAGTTTAGTGATTACTTAGGGGGGGGGCCTTAATATCCTATCCCGAGGGAGATAAGCCTTTGGCAGTTTAATGATAATTAGGCCTATTTTAAGCTGCATTTATTGGTGGGAATTTGTTTACACGCGAATGTTGTCATGACGTCATTTACGTGCCAGCAATTGGGTTAACGATGCAATGTCATTTTTTCTATTGCTGAGGAAAGTAATATTAAATTTAGACATTTTAAATAATATCTTTCCAAATCTTCGATAATGGAGAAAGGTTACATTGATCAACATTTCAATCTCAATGTCAATTACGTTTTTATGCCAATCTGAAACCAACAAACAAGTAAAATGTATTTATTCATACTGAGAAGACAAAAATACAACAAAGTACTTAACTATATTGTTAACTGTATTGTTAACTATAAGTTATTAGTGTAATATCCGTCTAAAATGCCACACAAAAAGCGTTAAGCTACCAAATCCAAGTCGGTAAATTTGAATATTAACGATAAAAGATTGCACTGACGTTGTTTTAACATTCTGGGACACAAGATCTCTTCTCCATTAGTCGTGGACACTCCTTAGTAGTACGATGTGTGATGTGTCTTTTCCTAAAAAACATGATATACATGGGAATTTATCGTTTGAACATGCATGCTTTTGTGAACAACTTCGGACTTCTATTGAATGATTTTGGAACTACTTCATTTCCCGCTCCTACCTTGTTTGAAATCCAAACTGTTTAGTCTTGATCTTATTCTGGATGTATTCCTGGTTGGGTCTCACAACAAAAAATCCATAATCAATGGATCCAAGGGCGATATTGCCTAGCAACAAAAGTGACTTCAATTTAAAACTTTGAACGTTTTTGCTCTATTTTGATGAACTGCAGGATAATTGCAGGATGTAGGATAATTCGTATTGTCAAACATACCAGATGGAAAGTAAGGGTAGTTGCTAAATGAACCCCCAAAGTCTGCGCTCTCCTGATCATTCACATCGAAGTAGGCCACTTCATTGAGGTCATAGTTCTCTTGGTCTATGTGGAGGATTCTTAATCCAGCCTGAAAATTATTAGAATATTTCCCATTGCACTTGTACATGTAATTTGTATGTCCTCCTGAGCTATCTTTCAAGACAAGATAAAACTATTTAAATAAATCAGAATTAATCTGGAACAGAAAAATAGCTAATCAGAGAGATGTACTCACAAGATAGTTGCTCTGATAAGTGAGGTTGCCCAACACATACTGATTGTGGTCAATTGATCTTTGGCTGCTGTAATATGTGTTCATGAGGGTAGGTGTTTCCAAGTCGGCCACATCTCAAATGTACGTCTTAGTATATCTGATATATCAAGAAATGTATGTTAAATTAGATTTGTCTATATCAGCTCGGAAAGACAATATTTGCAGGAATTTCGTCAAATAAATGGTGAGATCATGTCAACATTCTTTAAGATGAAAGGTTTTGTGGCTTCTTCTTTTCAAATAATCTGGATGCGGCAGACATTCTGTTGACAGAACAGCAGCTGAACTGGTTCTTATTACTTACTGATCATCAGGAGGAGCAACGTATTCGTCTAATTCGTCATCCATCAGAACTACAGATTGATCTTCGGTTAGCCAACCCTGAGAAACACAAAAAGTATATTAATGGCTTAAAACTATCCAAAGTTGGTGCTGTAAAATTTCATGCACAACTATTCTCCTTTAATTACCTGATGAGTGTACATGTATCCAACGTAACTTTCTTTGGAGATGATATTCATGTTATTTTTGTCAGTAACATCTACTATGGTTAAACTATCCTCGTTGAAACAGAAACAAATCTACAAATCAAATTACCATATCAATTTGCTTTATTCACACTTTTTTTTTCGCCCATATGCTTTTGTAATTTGTCTTGGTAATCATACCCTTAGCCAATTGTAATATCACGGTTTATTTATTAAATTTAAAATTTCAGTTCACCTCTATTATGCTCAGAACTCCAAAACCAATAACGTAGATCTCAATTCATGTATAAAACCATGATTTGACGGAATCGGCTGTTGAGAACACCATTTTTGATTACATATTGATTGGTGGCTTGATGATTCAGGATTAAGGAATTGCTGATTTGGAGCGTTGCAAGATAGAGCCGAACAGAAATAGCATTTAATAATCACCCAAAGAAGTATCCGAGTGAGGCTATAGTTCAGGAGTATCAATTTGCATATTTTGTTTATTTGAATGTGATAGTCTTCACAAAAGGTGTATGTCCTCACAGTCACAAGCTACAATTGCTTCTACGATCCATTATACCTCTTTTCCATGATGCTCAGTGTCTGGTCCTGTGTAGATTGTGCACTGTGCGTCATGAACGTAGCCGTCGCCTCCAAAACACCCCGCATATGTCGGATTCAGTGGATCACTGACATCGATGGCATGAAGTCCTCCTGACAAGAAATCAATGGCAAAGATACTTACAAGTTTAATATTATATAAAATAACTACATTTGGAAATTGAAGTGAATCAGTTTATTGTCTTTAAATACATTGTTGACACAGACTGAGATTTATATGATCAAGTGAAAATGCACCTGTACAGATATTAGAATAGTTCCCATCTGTTGCTCCGACCCCATAAAGGAAGTTCGTCTGTGGATTTGCCACGATGTTGTGACAATTACCAAATTCACTATACGTGACTGTGGGCTCTACTTCCTGGAAACCATCACTGTCTCGAAGTTGAGTTAGATCGTAAATCTAAAAGAACACGTGTAACATTTTTTGTTAGATTCCAAGCCTGATTTGACTGGCATCGGATTTCACTGGAGTATTTTCAGTTTCAATCCACACGTCATAGACTGGTGAACGTACCTGTATACCGTGGTCGGCTGCCTCTGACACAATGTAAACATAGTTTCCAATCACTTTGGCATCCCTCCACAAACTTGGATCAGTTCTACAAATGAAGCAATACAACTTTGGTCAGACGAAAAAATTCAAGTATTTTCTGTCTGATAAATATTTTGTTTAAGAACCTTTGCGTCTGTTTGAATATAAATTCTACCTACCTGGTGGGCAGGTAACCAACAACCACGGGGTTTGATGGGTCAGTCATGCGAACGAAGGATGTTCCCGAGTAAATACAGACCACGGCATATTCATCTCCATTCTCGGGATCCACCCATCCCCAGATATCGTTCACTTCAAGTCTATTACAACGAAAGCTGCTTTTTAATGATCGACGATGATTTATTTATTTCTATAATGTGCAAGAGCAATCCATCTTATGTAAGAAGGGCGTAATACGTCTTGTCTGAAGGCTAGGCTTGGGCTAGGTTTATTCTATTCTGGGCCTATTCGCAGTGCGCTCTATACGTGCAGCCTCGGCTACCTGTTAGGTATTCCGGTGTGGTATGGGCTATTTGAGTTTTTGCCGCCTGCTTACGTAGTATGATTGGAAGGTAATATTTTCAATTTGTCTGTCTGTCCACCGGAGGGGGTACTCAGCCAGGGGTACTGAGCTGGGGGTACTCAGTGGGAGGTACTCAGCCAGGGGGCACTCAGCTGGGGACTACTCAGCCAGGGGGGGTACTCAGCCCAGGATAGGACAGCAGAAGGAGCAATTGCTGTGCAGCGGGCAGTATGCCTCTTGCATTCATGCAGGAGGACTTTCTTGTCCTTATGACTTTCACTGAATTCTTCTGAATTCAGTGAATACAGACAAAATCCAAAAGTAGATTGGTTACCAGATACACTCCATATCAGATGCATTCCTAGATGCATTGGTAAAAAACATATTTACATTACTGTCTCTGGGATGGTATCTATTCACAGTGGTGAGTCACAATGGATATCTAACAAGAGGCAGAGATGGAGATGCACATTCTATTACTATGAATGGTAATGTATCTGTTGCTAGCTGGGTAATACTTCTGGCAACCATACCATTTTTGGATTTGGTCATGATTCACTGATTTCACTGAATTCAGTGAAATTCATTTAGGAAAAACCCTAATAGGGCAGAGCTTATGGTTAAGTAGTGCGAGGTGCGGTGTGCATGTGCCGTACCCTGCATTAGGTTACAATTCTCCTGTTTAATACCAGAACTTTCATGGTAAATTCGATTTTACTCACGAGACACATTTTGCGACTCGACCAAACTGAAAAAAATTCTTAAAATGTTGCCTAAACATACGCACCTGGGCCGTTGCCGGTCAATGTTTCGAAGTTGATGAAGGACATCTGGTCTACACCGTTACAAGGCAACTCGTGTACAAAACCTAAAAGCACGAAAATGCAGAATCGAATACCCTTGGTGATGTTTGAAATATCATTGCCAAAAATAAAGTGTGGAACGTAGTTTAACCTACCGTCTACACATTCAACAAAACCTTCGTTGTCTCTGAGCAACACGTCAGAACATTTGGGGTCGGTGCGGCACTTTTCTGTACCGATTATGGCCTCCCTCTTACGCTGCCTCAAGAAGGACATGCGAGCAGCTCCATGATCATGGACGGCTGGGTCGACAGGGTAGCTCTGAGATCAAAAAATGATGAACAAATGATGTTATAAAATGTATCATTTCTTTGGTACCAGAGTGTGTAAATCACACACGACACTATTCAGATGCAACATAATAGTTTTATTGTCACAAATGTTTCTTGAAATATCCTGATTCTGTTCCAACTTTTTATGAGCTGAAATTACTAAAGTTTAAATTACTTAAGTTGTACCAACATGCACAGGAGGTTTCAAATCACCGAAGCAGCGTTTTTGAGATGCGCATTTTCCCTCGGGATTCCACTGCGACCAAGAAGCCCAAGAATTCCACTCTGACCATGAAGCCCAAGAATTCCATTCTGACCACGAGGCCCAAGAATTCCATTCTGACCAAGAAGACCAAGAATTCCATTCAGACCAAGATGCCCAAGAATTCCACTGTGACAAAGAATCCCAAGAACCCCATGAGCTCCACTCTGACACCGTGCACGCTGCAATAAATATATGGTGGGTTTTATCGCTGATACCAGGATCTCGCTCTCGTTAGTCATGTTTTGTCTTGCAATCAAAGTTGTCATTACTGATCAAAAACTGGTTCCATTTTTTGCATTTCAATCATGCAAGGTGTGACCATGGTTTTAGTTCTTGGGCTGCGCCAGCTTAATCAGTGAATTCAAACTTTGTAGTCATAGTGTTACAATTTTCCTCCACCATTTTCACAACTCACAAAACAGAGCGTAATTAGGCAATAAATCCCGTATTAATTCATGTGTACAAATCTAGATCTACTGACTGTGGTTCTTTCTGAACTTCACTGGATCTCACAGATCTACTGGAACTGTTCATTTTACTTTTAGGGAAAGTATTGTTTTGCCTCCCTGCTGGAGGTCCTCTGGATTTCACTTCTTATGGACTATTGGGACTTCTTTAACTTCACTCATTCGATGGGACTTCTCATTGTGTTTTAAGATTATATTGTTTATCAGGTTCACATCTGCTGATAGGTAATGTGCTTTAGAAAACACAAGGACTCTTAACTTTACTCTTATCTTCACTCCAGGTTTATTGCACTCAGAAAGTGTAATAATGAAAGCCTTAGACTTCAATGAAACCTATATTAGATATCACTGACTCTCATAACAGACTACCTCCTTTAAAATGATGATTGCACAGCACTTACTGCTTTTGAGTTAGTATATTCTTATGTTCGTGCAGTGCACTCAGTAACATTTGTGGCTCTGCTGAGGTGTTTATCCAGAGTCCATACTCAGGACACATACTCCTTTCCTTTAGGTTTCCCTTGTTGGTAAACCACAGATAAGTTTTCTGCCCAGACCTTACCGGCCTGAGCCTTATCTCAGTAAGGTTCATGTATTATAGTTAACTTTTTCTCCCACCCACAGACAACTCTCCAGAGATGGTCTCCCAGGCCTGGTCAAATGACTACTCCAGCTGTCCAGGTAAGGAGTTCATCATTGTTCACTGTTCCAACCCACAGACAAGTGTTGGAGGTGGTCTCCCAGAAATGGTAAGACAGCTTTCTCCAGTTGTCTAGGTGAAGAATATGAAATGGAACTTGTGACAGGCTATTCCTGAAGGGCACACATCCACTGTTCCCAGAGCATCATCAGGTCTTGTGGCAGGCTATTCCCACAAGGCACACATCCACAATTCCCTTTTGTTCCAAGTGTCACACCTTTGATATTTGTGGCAGGCTATTCCCACAGGGCACACATCCACAGTTTCACAGTACAACAAAGTTCATCCCTTTCACAGGACAAGTTCTTTGTGATGGTCAAGAATGACCAATGTACAGTTAAGTACAGGTTTGTTTCACAGCAGTTTCCACAGCAGTAGTGTACTCTAGGTTTGCAATCAACAAAAGTCTGCTGCTCTATACCCAACATAGTATTTATAACCACTTGTGAGGTTAACAGCTTTAACCACAGGTTATGATTTATACCTATAGTATTTACAATAATTGGGTATCTCTTGGTCAATTATGTTTCTATTATATTTCTGACATTCCCTAGATTTATCACAATCTGAAGATGGCTAATTGCAAGCAGCTTGAGATTCCAGTACCTTTCACTACTATTTATTTACTTTGAGACATAATTTGCCCTTTAGATCTTTTACGTTTCTGTTTTGATCTAAATATTTTCGCACTTTTTATTTGTGTCTTTCATTAAAATTTTCATTTTACAAACATACAAAGTTGACAACATTGACGTTTTGTTTAACTTCAAAAGAAAATAAATTAGTAATTTAATTTTAATATGGCCATACATTAACTAATTTGAAGTAATTAGATTTTGGTGTGGAACGGGGTTTTCTTCTCATATGTTAAATTCAAATTTACTTTTATTTCTAGTATATTTATCAAAATCTACACAAAATATTAATGCCACAAACTGTGTTCATGAAATACTTTTTCCCTCAAGTCCTAATTCAACCAATTAAGGATATTGTGTACATCCAGCAATGTATGTGCGCAGCCCATCTATTTGACTCTATTGACTTGAGAGTTGCTATTCTTTTATTTAGTTTTTACATAAACGAAGAAGGTACTCACATGGCCTGTCAGGGTGTTTTCCTGGTGCGCAGTGCACCGTCCCAATGATTACTAATAACACTATTAGTGTTTTCATTCTGAAAAAGAAAAGGAATAATTGAATTTTCGGATTTCAATTATGTTTTAATTTTAACCAAATCAGAGAGAATACGTAGGAAATTATTTTGCATTTGTTTGCGTTTTTTTTGCTGAATCAATCTTAATTGTCTCGTTTCCTGGTGATTGGAATGTAATCCTATGTCATCTTTGTTGTCGAAAATGCTCCATCCTTGAAAAATTCACAGTTTGTATTCAGACAATTTTAAGTAATCGATAAATTTAGATCTAGATCTACCTTTTCAGACAATAATGTTTCATTGCTTCTTTTGGTAAAAGATATGCAGTTTTGCCCTTTCTTTTTTGAAACGCAGGTGCTAGTCGCGCTCTTTTCTTATTTATACCCGATACCTTATCGTGCTGAAACTCTTCAAGGCATTGTTTATTTTGTTATCAAAAGTACTTATCAAGTGAAATTATGTTGCGGACCCAATGGTGAGTATAGAATAGGAATTAATTTCAGTAATTTTCTGATTGAATATTAAGAGTTGCTTGATCAGACATGACTGATGATTTCGGGTCAATTGCAAGGACGCTACTTTTACTTCAAAATCATTTTCATTTCCCACCCAAAAAAAATTCAAACACTTTCGTTGTGCCAGCAATATGTAACAAAATTTAAAACAATTTGAATATAGTTTCTCTTAAGATTAATTTTAGTCTCTGACAACTTAATGCCATCTTTCAACAATTACAACATTTCACAATGCAACATGATGACTGATCAAAGATGATCACAAAAAGGTTGCATCCTCCTACATTAGAATTTCTAGTGTTTCCATATTTTTTGAGTTTTCAAATCTTCATTTCAATCTGGTTAGATTTGATTCAATCACATCTTACATAACGTTTAACGAGTCACCAAAATGAAATTTTTCACTGCTTGTTATTTCTGAATTTTACTGCAAGTAAAATAGCATTTTCGGTTTTGAATGTTTGAGTCACAAACCTAAAATCTATACTGATGTATTAAATTTTTGACCTTTTCAGTTTGTTGATAAGCAGAGACATTTCAATTGGATAAGAGTGACAGTTGTAGTGTAATGGGAACTGAGAAAAAGTAACACGAGGAGTTTGATTGATCTTAATGACATCCAAATTGTACGGTTTGAGAACTTTGCACAACCTTGATGGGAGAAAATGGACTATTATGCGGAACACTGCTTCTGAGTGTGACAAAACAGAACATTCTCTTCTCAGTTGAAACGACTATACGTTTTGCAGTAAGTAATCGTCAAAAAAGAACGCTACAGGGGATTGGATACTCAATCTACAAACAGCTGTCTATTTTTTGATGAGTTTGATGTGGGAGAGAAAATATACGTTTTTTATTCTCGGGTAATGTCCAGGATCATAAGTAGCTGTATTGAAGGTCTTGTATGTATTGTCTGGTAACTTATATTCAGTACGCATTCAGAAACATAGCGTCTTTATATTTTTGGTGTCAACGTTATTGCACCTTGACATAGCAAGTTTTAAGACACATTTGATAAAAGAGTAGCTGACTTGCTCCCGAATTTTTTTAATCAGCCATAACGATGAGATGTTTTATCATTTTCCTTCTGATTCAAAGCATGAATTTGTTTTTCAGATCGTTATTACCAGGTGTCAGAGTAAATTTCACAAGGCTATATTGTGTTAAAGATCTTCAATAAAAGTTTCCTCTCATTGAGAATCGGCTGTGGCTTAGTTTTTATGTGGTTCATGTTTGCACTTAAACACCTTAGCATGGTGCATGGGAATTTTTCACTGGTAATTTGAGACAATTCTTTTTTGAATATTTTTGTCCAAATTTGGACATAGGAGATTTTAAGACATATCCTTGGACCTATTTTGGTCACTTTTGAAATATGTCAATGTATTATGACTCCAGGGTTGTTTGTGTGCTTTTTAAAAAAGAACCTTTCAGAAAATCAAAGGCTACATCAGGGCACAATTTTGGGGCGGGGAGGGTTGTGATGCACTTAGGGGGTTAACATAGGCACTCAAATTTTACAAGTTCAACCTTATGTTATCTTATGGAGCAATTTTTTGGATGGCTGTCCAAGCCATGGCCATATGAGTAATTTTCAACATTGGGGGATGCTGGACAAAGCATCCATTAATGGCATGGAGGTCAATGATAGGGGTTTAATATTAGACTAGTTGAGGGTAATTTTCAAGAATTTTTATCATTGATGGTTCTCTGGTTAATAGATATCTAACTCAAAAGTTGTCAATTTGTCATCATTTCAGGCCTAATTTGAAAGAGTCGTAAATGAGTTGAGAGGTCACCATTGATATGAGAGGTCAAACTAAACAGGTTAGTATCTTAAGTTTAATGTCTATGGCTGTTGCTGTTTTGATCAGAATTTGGCTTATATGTAGTTGATCTAGATGGTGCAGATAAACATATACATGTGAACATATCTTGCTTAATACTGCATGGATCCTTCCCAATTTTTAGGTGGTTTAGGTTTACACTTAAACCACCTTACAGGATCATGATTGGCAACTTCTTTTTGGTAATTTAGGACACTTCCCATTCGAATTTTTTTGTCAAATTTGGACTCAAGACACCTTATGACATCTCCTGGGACCCTTTTTGGTCAATTATGGCATATGTAAATTTTTGGCAACTCCAGGGCCATTTAAGTACTTTTGTCAAAATTGGGTACCTTCAGAAAATCAAAGTTTTCTTGATGAAGGAGTGACTACTCATCAAATGTCATGGGGGTTTTAGGTGGTCAGATAACTAGGCTATATGATGGTACCATTTTTGGGGGTGTGAAACACTTGGGGGTGCTGTGGGGTATCAAATAAAACTTTTGCATTTTTCAGCACATTTGTGACAGCTTGGAAGGTACTTGGGATTCACGGATTTGATCAAGAATCAGCTCATAGGTGAATCCTAGGGTGTTCTAGATGCCTTGGATTAGAATCACTGATTGGCCATTTGCTGGGCTGATCAGTGCAGATTTTTGACAATTTTTCAGATATCAAAAAAGTTCAAACTTCTTTTTGACCTGTCATATTCCAAAATTTTAAGCCATAAATTGGCATAGATGTGTAATAATATGTAAATTAGAGTAGCAATTTTTTTTTAGGGTCCGGTCTCCAAGCTATGGACACTCAAGTAACTGACCGTTTTTCAGCCAGCAGACAAATCATCTATTTACAGCATGAAGGGTTGATGATAGGGGTGTAATGTCAATTGATGATTTGTAGAGAACCTTTTTACCTACCAAATGGCACTTTTGAGAATTATTATGATTTACAGTTTTCTCATCAATTGAGAAAATATGAAATTTTTTTGATGGGCCACTGCACATCTCGTACATGTGTTGGGAGTGATGATATAAGTGGTCAATGTAAGGATGCTCTAAGGGTATGTAATGTCAAAATTACAAAATCATTACCACTGCAGAAACTGGGCACATTTCCATGACTTTGTCACTTAACAGCCTGTAGCATCAAGCCATTTGAATTATTTTTTTCAAAAGTGGTGAAATTAGATGAAAAAGAATCCCTGACCCCCAAATTGAATGACATTTAGTGATTTGGTGAAATTTTCAAAATTATCATGTTTAACATGTTTATGTGGCTCTATCAGTCTTTGCTCATTTCTGACCTTAATACCTGTCTGATTTTGATGTATGACCATGCAAATTGAAGCTTAGGACATCCTCTACAAGAATATGAAAGTATTTCAGCACTAGGGGCCTATAAGGCACCTCAAAATTGCAAAAATGTGCCAAAAATTGCCAATGTCAGCACATTTTTGCAATTTTAAAGCATCTTATAAGCCCCAAGTGACAAGATGACTTCATATTCTTGTAGAGGAGGTCCTAAGCTTCAAATGCCTATATCTCTGAAACTAGACCGGATATCAAAATTTCAAATACATATTTGGAATCAGCAGCAAATTTAACACCTGATAGATGTGGTTTTGTAATTTTATAAAGATTTTTGAAAAATTGAAAATCATAGATCTAGATGACTCAGCACTTTTCAAAAATGTCTATTTACAGTATAAAGGGTCAATGATAGGGGTACAATGTTGGTGATTTGTAGAGGACCTTTTTAGCTACCAAAAGACTCCTTTTGAGAATTTTTGCAATTTACAATTTGAGATCAAGACATTGTAAATTTTTTCAATGGGCCACTGCATGTCTTGTACTTAGGTTGGGAGGTCAAAATGATGTGAGTGGTCAATCTGAGGATGCGCTAAGGGTATGTAATGTCAAAATTAGAAAATTTTTACTGGGGCAGAAATGGGTACACATTTGTGACTTTTTCAAGTTAGCAACCCTAGTGTCAGGCCATAGTCAGGATGTTTGATATTTGACATCTTTTTGACAATTTGACATCTCTTGACATGTTTTTGACAATTTGACATCTTTTTGACACAGACATATAACTTAAACCAGCTAAGGCCATTACAGGGCTATTTTTCTGGGCAGTCTCTACAGTCTGTTGCTTGTTTCTAGGACATTTTTTACTTATTGATAATGCGTCATCTTTGCATATGATGATAAATATGTTGAGCATGTAACTTCAATTCAGTGTAATTATTTCTAGGAGGAGTTGGGAGTAGGAACTTTTACTGAATATAGAGACCATTATTATTGTCTCTCTGGAGAAAAGATTGGAATTAAATATTGCATATTAATGGAAAGGTAAGGATTCAAAGTTATCATGGGAGTTAATTTTCAATATGGCTACCATGACCTAGAAAATGAACCCCATAATGCATTGCTTCTACCCCTGTTGTCACTTGCATGTGTGCATGATCATAAATACACACTTTGTGTACAATAGCTTGTCAGCATGAAAAAGAAACATGGTTTCACATTTCGATGGGAATGCGAGTTTAAGCAGGTAATCAGAGATAATGGGTTTAATATGCAATGTTTGTCCACAAGTATTCCTCTGTTTCAAGCTATTCTAGGTTCTCACTAATGTAGCCAGGAGAATACATTAATATCTATGTTCCGTGAAATTATAAAACGTTATAAAACATTATAAAACCTAAAAATGATGGAATGGAATTAGACCATTCTGTAAATACATATTCACTTAACACATTCACTAAGTTAAAGATGTCATAAAGTCATAAAAGAGGATTGTTGAGGAGGTTTGTCAAAAATACCATGAGGTTTACACATAATAAGATCAAATTTAATGTCACATATCATGGTCATCAAAAACCCTTAAAATGTCCATAAAAATAATTTTTGATCAAATTTGATGACCTTCATAAGTGACATCAAAATGAACCTAATTATGTGAGTCTATTTGTGTAAAATTATTTTACAACCTCCTCCATATTCCAGCTGTTTGACTTTTTGACATTTGATATCTCTTTGTCATTTGACATTTTGATATATTTTGACATTTTACTTAAGCCATCTCAGCCCATCACAGGGCTATTTTTACCATCCATGTACGTGGATATGTCATAATTTAAGTCAGGTCTGTCTGTATGTTTGGGCTATAACTTTTGAACCTCAATAGCTAGGAATTTCATTTTTAGCAGAGCTGTTGTAAACAGCTTTGCTCTTTAAATGGGAAATATTTTTTGGTGAAATCTCACAATTTCTC
>JBCAUG010642567.1:0-13976 GCA_038406175.1 Haplosyllis leylae | reverse complement strand
TTAGATCCCTGTGGGGCTCTCAACCTAGATGTGCAAGATGTGTATGCGAATGGCTGCACCGTAAATGGGCCGGTGCAATTTCTTGTCTACAAGAAATGTATTTACAAATAACTGTATTAATTATATTTAATTTCGAATGCCAAGGATTGTTTTTTTTTCTTACAAATTTTCTAGACTTAAAGAAAATGTAAAAATCTCAGTCTGTGATCTTAGAGTTTGTCGAAGACTTTTTAAGCATACTCTGTAAATGTTGTTCTCCAAACAAGCTGTTCGTTTTTTTTTTCACAGAGCAAATTTTCTTCAGGGAAGATGGTCCTAAGGTTCAGGGATTCACTTATGAAGGCGACAAAGTGGTCGATAAAAAGAACATCCAGACAACGATGGCAAATTTTGATGCTTTACGACACAATTATTCAAACAGATGAATGGAAGATTCCGTCTTTTGAAAATGAGGAAATTGCTTGAGGTATTCAATCCCAGGGGACTGCATGCCAGCAAATGTTAGCATCAGCGAAAAAGAGTTATGCATCCCATACAAAAACCTACTCTGTAATCGATATTTGCATGTGCCTTTAGCCTAGAAGTATTGTTCGTGTGAAGTTTTAAAAAGCGAAAACAGCTTGTGATTCTCTAAGGATTACAGATGATATCCAGAAGTCCATTTTTGTGTCAAGCAAAAAAGACATTACAGATTTACGTCTTCCTACATTGACCTGAATATGCCCGTTGGAGCTCCACATTGCTTGAAATTTCTCGATGTACAGGTGTTAATTTTGAATTTTTCACTTCCATCGGAATTTTGGGTGGTAATGACTTTGCGCCTAGAATATTAACAAAATGAAAGTACCACTAGATGTACGAGTAACTTTTGGCATAATATGTTTCTCCGTGGCAGCAGAAGCTCTTACGGTGGTTGTCACACCTTTCCGGTAGTTACTCATCAACTGTATTTCCTTGGTATTTGAAACGGATGCCCGTAAAGATAGGAACTTGATCATGGTTTCATAATGGAGAGTAATATGATAAATACATTTTGTAGAATTACCCACCATTCACTCTTCTTGTTGGACCTCTGCTCAAACTGCATGTAGGTGTTCCAACCATTGGAAGGAGTTTTGTGTGAGTAGATGTGTAGTAGGTGCGGGGGCGGGGTATACACAAAAGTAAGGCATTCCGTAGAGAGGCTCTTCAGAAGATCCTAGGAAGTTTACCCATCTTTTACACAGAGAACACTTTGCGTTGCATTGATTAAAAGATGCTTTCCAGGATTTATTTGAAGAGCTGGTTTGGATGTCCTGATTATTGTGAATATTTTATCAATTTAATGGTAAAAATCAATTTCTTTCCAAAATTTGAAAATTAAGGAATTTTTACTGAGTCAATGTGATGTTTTCATTTTCTCGGTTATTTTCAACTGTGAATTTTCAGATTTTTATGCCCTGTCTTTGACTTTTGATCTGCTGATTGGGAGCAATAATAACAAAGTCATCGCACTGAGTATTCAGACTCTTGTTGGTATTCTAGTTCGTTATTTGGACATTGATTAATAACTGTAATTGTACATTCATTAGCTGAGAAATTTCAAAACAAAACATACCTGACCATTTCACCTTCCTAATCATTGCAATTATTGACTTGTCCGAGGCAATTGTGAAATAGCTCGTGTGTAATTATTTCCGCCGAATGCAGACGCGTTGCATTTGCAAAACTTTTGAAATGACGACTAGCTAATGGTCAAAAAGATTAAAAACAGCCACAGATTATGGTATTAGAACTTTTAGGTAATGAGGGTTAAACATAGGTCACCATATCATAACGGGATAAATGTAAGTAATGCATGTGCAATGTTCAGTTGGCAAGCACTTGTTTGAAAATATATGTCACCACGCGGTAACAGTAGCACTGATGATCAAGGAAGTAAAAGAGTGCATGCAAACTGTGTGTCTTTTAACATTAATCTTTTATAGACATGGATGTAATAGCTCGGGATTAAAGCTACAGAACTTATTTTCATCTCATCAGGGATATCCACTGATCTCAGTATGTTGCCATGTATCTGCTGAAGACTACTGTACCTGTTGCAGATGTTAACAAAAAAATCATCGTTTTGATTAGTTTGGCGAATCTGTCATTAGACTTCAGTTCAAGGATATTGCAAAAGATCGACGTGTGTCTAATTTTTATGCAGTCTGTGACTGTGGATTTTATGAGTGTACTTTTTAGAACAAAAATTTCTAGCCACCACAGCATCGGGACACCGAGAAAACAGGGAATTCGGATGTTTATTTTCCAGACAGGGAAAATATAGGGGCATTGCAGGTTTTTGGTTTCTTATTTTTGAACAAATATGAGTTGGGCCGATGCCTCAGTGCTGGAATTGGGTTATTCCCTCGGGCTACATTGCATTTTTCATCAATAGTTTTAAAGGGGAATGCTTAGTGGTGCTGAGTAAATGCTGAGTAAATGCTTTATGCCAAAAAAGGAGAAGAACTAAGAGCACGGGGAAAATACATCTGTGTGCTGACTTGTGACTAGTTACTGCGGCATCCAGGTACAATAGAAGCGCTACTTAAACCACTGACCGAAAGATGTATCTCCGCAATATTGACTCCATCATTACATTGCTCGCCTAGATTCACGCCAAATTAGCAAGTTGTCACGTTTTGTCAAGTAAACAGGAAAATTGATCAATCTTTTTATTTGCACACGTTACAGCGCAAAGGAAATTTGCTGCTTTTTGCATCACTGTCACAAAATTATTTACTGATAATAAGTATATTTTTAAATGTATATTTCTCATTGGCGTTTGACAAATGACCAAGTTAATCCATGGGATTATTTTGAAGAATCAGCTCCTTAATTCTGGTCAGTAGGCATCCGCGTAATTTTATTTAATATGAATTCAGTGTGAGCGACCTCAAAAGGATTTTACTTACTTGAACCTCGTGATGCTTTTTTATCTTTCTATTGATGTAAGGAAATATAATCACTTTGTCATCTGTGGAGTGAATTCCAAAGAAACAAGCCGAAAAGAAGCAAGATTGGTACATGGAGCTAGATATTCCTACTGAGGAATTATCCAATGTGTAATGGCATCACGTGTGGTAATGTAAATAACATATGAACGGTAGTGAATACACACTGGATGAATGTCGTCTGCTTGTATTATTTGACTTACCGGCGGACAGTTCCAGGGTTAAATAGTAGGAGCGTAAAGATACACTTAACGTGTCAGTGAGTCCGAGGTGGGTGGGTCTCGTGTGAACATCTTTTTCGTGTTCACATCTTGTTTATTTACAAGTGCGAAGATAAAAATGTCCGAAACAAAATGGAACCGTTAAGCTGCAAATTGGCCGTGCAGATTATCAGATGGTAAATAAATGAAACGTTTGACAATCCGCAGGTATCATTCACCAACGGATACGTGGTTGTCGTATGAAACAGAAATATTGATATTTCATATAAAGTCCGGAACGTTACAAAGGCAGATTTACTGGTAACACAGGCTCGTCGATAATTTGTAATCATATTGTTCATTATGCGTATGTTTGGAATCTGCGAACAATCTGAAGTGGTACTGGTAAATGTGGCCACCCTTATGTTCATAAGATTAGGATGTGAAGGGAATCATAATGTAAGGGAATTCGTGTATTCATTCTGTGAATTGGCATCGTTGTAACGTGGCTATATAAATGGTCTCGCGTTTTTAGTCTTGCTGTCTCAGTAGGTGTTGCCTCGCAGATCCTTCTTCCTATCCTCCAGAACATCCATAGATTCCAAGTCACTGATATTTCTGTCCATTCCTGGAGATTCAAATTAGGCTGCTGATTCTAATTGTCTTTACCATCACGACTTTGTATTGGCGGTTTTGACATTTTTAGTTGTGTGCTGAATCCGTAAAAAGCTGGAGAAAAAAGGATGCCCATGCTGGCTCTCCAAAAAAATTCCCAGTAGGTAACAAATTGAAAGTTAAGGCTTGTTAACAAAATGATGCAGTGGCAGATAAAGTTCGTTGCATTTGGACTCATGATATCCTCTCAAAGATAACAGCGCTTCTTATCTTTTATTTTTATAGATTTGTATTTTAGAATACAGGCTTGGCCTAGTTTTAGTCAGCAACCAACAATTAATGGGACAAACACGCTCTTTCGGAAAAAAATAGACTAGACGGACCATGTTCTTGTGCGTCACTATTGAAAGGTGACAAATTTCAGGTGTAATGAGAATACCTAAACAGGAAACAAATAATAGATTTTAGAATTGTTTGAGTGTTTCTTGATAACATTAACTAACGTCGATTCGTGCGACAAATTAGGAAAGTCTGTTCTGAACATGGCAATGGCGTTTAGGGACAGTGGATCGTACGATGCAGAAAAAGTTCCACTTGAAGGGGAGCTACCAGCAATAGATCCACTTTCTCTGGAAGAAGGGATGTTCAAGTAAGTGATAGAATAGAAATGTTGTGATAGTTAAATCGTTGAAGGAAGCCATTGAAGCTGTACATTATCAAGATATGTGTGTACATGGTGGTTATCTTCCTTAAAAACACGACTGCACAACGTTAATTAGTGAGAATTAGTTAGAATTTCACCACTTTTCTGAAAAAGTGTGGGGCTTAAAAGTTATAAATTTTACTACAAAAGTTGTGTAAGAGGTTTCATTTGTTTTAGCGTTATGTAGTCGTTCAACGATAGCAAAGTTAATGAATCACAAAGTGTGTGATTTGGATATGATTTTCTGTAAACAACTGTTAACAAGAGATTCCTCGGGAATACGATTCTGGCTTTTATCTTCTATTGCTGAATGGCATGACGTCCATCATAAATGGTTCCATTTTTGTTCTGAGGACCACTTGTTTCGACATGGCCTTTTTCCACTTGAAGACGAAGTCGATTCTTAAGTAAAAGAAAGACTGGAAAGATGTTCGTGTGTTTGAGTTCACCTCACATACTTAAATACAAAGAACATCAAGATAAACTAACAACAAAAACGATGTCAATCAATTCATTGCGACATGGTGGCAGTACAGGGAGTGACATCAAAAGTCATTAGAATACATTTTATGCCCTTGTATGGCGAGGCTGCAGCTACAATTACCTGTTTTCCCGGCTGCACCTGCAGATATTGATGTTTCATCAGGCTGTATCATAGAAAATGTATTACGTTGCTCTAAATGCATAAATCCGTTTGTCTCTTAGAAAACAATGACTGTTAATAACAATTTGTGACTCTGTTCTTATTTTACAAAGTTGATTTTCTCTATCTCCAATAATAAAATGTACATAACATGAATATAAATGGAAGTTACTTTTTCTTAGAAAACTGCTTCTGTGGTAATCTCTTAAGCACCGGTGGTAGATAACAAACTATCTTCGCCAAATTTATTGTGTACATATGTCGGTTAATGTTCGCCAAATTAAACCTAGCAGAGACGTTGTGATCATTCGCCTTGATTGGTTCACATATTTTGACAAATTCCACACAAGTGCTCTGGCAGAAAAACTTTGAAGGTATGAAGATCTGAAAGTGTAAAGCATTTCTTCAGAGCGCTCAGTGACATGTCCGTTTCTGTGTCTGTCTCTGCTGTTTTAGCTACATATCCGTTAGATGATGTTACACGACTTGTTTTCATGTCGCATGATCCTGTTTCCAGTTTTGTAACATGACAGCGTTTCATCATGATTAGCTTTTTTCTACATCCTGTCTTGTAGAGTAGCATCAGCTGTCCCGAATGTCTGCTTGTTTTCCAACTTGGAGGGAAAATTATTTAGATCTAAATATCCCAATTTAATTTGTGACTCTGGTGCTGAGGCTACTATCTTTGGAAGGGAAAAAACACATTTTGAACTTCATATTTAATTCTCAGTTTAAAGGTATTGACTGTCTAACAGTGGGATTCTGGTTAGCCTCAACCGGCAATTATCAAATTAGTCGTGACCAGACAAATGGCAAAAGTTGAGTTTTTACCGAGCGGTAATGAAAACATGACAGAATTTTAATGATTCGCGAGCACAAGAGCACAATTTTCTTCTTGTTACCGAGGCGTTGATTGAATTCACTCCACTCATTCAGGATTATTACTCAAATGAGAACGAAATAATTTAAATTTAATAATAAAACTGGACCACAATTTTTTCCACTTAATATTGTTCTTGGGTATGACTGAAGTATGATAGCTGGAAGTTTGAAAAGCTTTTTTTTAACTCGTGACGGGACGGAAGTGACACCCCCCCAACTATCTTCACATGTGTTTCAAATGGGGAAATTATTGGTGGCTCGTTAGAATCACCTTAGTGGTTGATTGGCTGTTTTTGTCCCAAAATTTTGGGCCCATGGTGGGGACTTAGGAAGGCCTTTTGCAGCTCAGTGAGTGTACATGGGGTGAGGATTCTACTTGGAGGTGGTGGGGACACCTCAACATAACATTTTGTAATCGAACTTTTTTTTGCCGCATGTGGTGGGGACCCTAAAACCTAGTATACAATGTGCTTTACTCCCCTTCAGCCCCCCCTTCACTCCCCTTCACCCCCTTCGCTCCCCACCACCTGTGACCACAAAAAGCTCAGTTACAACATATAGTATACAATATGCTTCGCTCCCCTATGCCCCCCACCACCTGTGACCACAAAAAGTTCAATTACAACATATAGTGGTGGTGGGGAGCAAAGGGGGGCGAAGAGAGTGAAGGGAAGCGAAGGGGACGAACGAGCCACCTGGTGAACTTTCACTGCCTTTTATTTTCATTTGTGCTAATTTTATGTATATTATGTTATGGGAGATAGAAAGTCAGGGCTTTAAAAACAGGGTGTAGTTGGGGTTATCATCTTATGTGGATATTCTAAAAGCCTATACATTTGTTCAATAATAAGCTTAAGTAAAAAACTGAAGTAAAAATCCCTCTCATACTGGAGAACAATTTCTAAAATAGTTGTTTCTCGTGTATTTCTAGTTTTTTCCCTTTTGGGAATTGAAACATATGCCAGAAACAATTTATGGGGAAATTCTCTTGTATTTTGTGTCAAAGAGAAGTCACTGAGAAATTTACATTTTATTCTTTCTTTCTACTGATAAAAAATAGAAAGAAATAGAAGATAGATAGAAGATAGAAATTATGTCGAATTCTTTTCAACAAGTTCTTGATTTTAATCGTGTGGAATGGCAGTTGAAAATTGTAACTTGTATCGATGGTTTTGCGATTACCAGTGACATTCAATGGGCAATTGCGCTTCACAATAAGTATCATCTGGCATTTGTCAATCGTGTCACAATTGTACAGTCCAATTGCTGTGTTTGGTTGACGGCTTGCAGTGTAAAAAGCATTTATCGTTTCCGATGGTTAACGCATATTTGTACAAAATGACTCTGAGTCTCATGTAGCAGCTAATTAAAACATCTTTCCTTCAATGTCTCGTCTAATATTCCGTATGAATTTGTCATAGTGACTAGTATATTTATGGTGCTGCTGTCGCAATTCCCAGAGACAAATCGTTGTCATTGTGATAGCTGTCATAGTCGTCGGTCGGGTCTCTGACCGACTGGAAATAGGCGACTAACTTGTACGGCTGTTCTGTAATTAATCTTGAAGAAATATTTGACACCTACGGTCACAGTTATATTTTCTTTTATGGAGGTAGAATTTGGTGCTCAAAGAAAATATTGTCACCGCTGAGGTCACCGCCACATCGTTCAGATAAAGGTTAATGACTCATTGAATAATTGAATTATTTTGAGCGTGGGTCTGCGAGGTACTTTCCCAGGGCTCCTTGACGAAATCCTGGTAATTGCGAATGATTGAATCTGTTGACAATTATTGTTGATAAGACGATTGAGAAGCTGCATGCTAGAAAAGCAAGCAAGTGATAGTTGTGTTTGGTGGCTCAGCATAGTTACCAAATTGTTTAGATTGGAGGTTTTAGTCAGTCTCAAAGTTTTCTACAAAAAGAAGATGACTGGACTTTCTGCGAGGACCTTGGATGCACTTTGGGTCAACTGGCCAATAACAGGCGAAGTTGCTTCGGTCCATTTTAATTCTTGAGGTCATCAACCTTTTTTTGGTCTGTTGAACAGACGGAAACAAGAAAAAACTCGATATTATGAGTGTTCTGTAGTTGTTTCCAAAACGGTGCGCTTTTATAGTGTTCATTTTATCTCAAGAACCTTTTGTAAGGGGGTAACAATACGTTTATTTCAATGCCTGTCTGATAAATGGAATACGTGTGTCCCCCATAGAAACTATTCGATGTACAGAAACGGGCTCAAGTGTATGGGGAGGAAGTTTCCATTGTCACAGGCTTTTAGCCATATTTGTCAGTACCCAATTATGCACACAGGGAAATACGTTGTGGAAAACGTTCAGTTACTCAGAAATTCAGATGAATGTTATGGTGCTGTCGTTAAAAGACAGGGAAAGTTCTGTTTGCCATTGAATGTTAATGGTATGTACGTGGTAGTAGCAATAGTTAAATTCCAGGCACTTTCACAAACCAGGGAATCTCCGGCACAAGTGATACAAATTGCTGAAGTACAAACACAAGATAAAGTTCAACAGTTGTAAGGTTATTTCATGGGACAATAATCGCAAGACCTCAACTTCGATGTTTTTAAGGAAATAATTGCAAACATCTGCACATGATTCTATTTTAAAAGTGCGTCCCTATTTTACTCTCCATGACGATCTGTAAGGGGTGCCACGTCCTCTCTCAGAAAGAAATGTCTCAAAAATGGGGACGAATGTCTAAGCCAAAACTGTTGTAAAATACAATCGAAAACTGTCAAAAGGAACAAACTGGAACTAAACGGGATCGGAATGTGAACACCAACTGGGGGCCATCGAAGCTCGGATTTGGGGCGAGCACTTTGACGGTGGTAAACGGAGAATACGATATCTACAGAGACAGAGATTCTTTTGATATAAAAAGTAGTATTTCCTGTGTCAGGTAGGCAAGCGCTTTGAAGTGGGGAATACTGGATGCAATAATCCGCGAAGAAGTATAGTGTGCATTTACTATGTAGTGATGGTATTGCTATTTACGTAATGGCTCGTTGTTCTTTGACAATCCTTTTCAAAGAAGTATACATGCTGCAGATGAGGTTTTTTTGTCGCGGAACTTGAAAGGAAATTGCGGTTCTAAAGACGGAGGGACGTGTTGCCTCAAAGGAATACATCACAAAAGTCTTAAGGAGAACCTCCCGCTTTAAAGTATCTCATGGGACATTTAAACGAGCATGTAGTATTCAAATATTAATCATCTTTATTAATGTGAATGGAAGGAGTCACGATGTTATTTTCTTTGTGATTGGTGTTAGTATAGAACTAATTTCAATGTTTTCTGATACGTGATAAAATCGAGACAATTTGCAAAAAGAAAGTCCTGCGTGAACGCAAGAGGCATACCGTCCGCCGCGTGGCAAGTGCTTGCTTGCGTGTCCTACCCGGGGGGGGGGGGATCCAGGTGGGGGGGTGTACCTGGACTGAGTATCCCCCCAGCTCTACTGAGTACCCCCCCCCAGCTGGACTGAATACCTCTTTCCCCTGGCTGGACTGAACACCCCCCACCCAGCTGGACTGAGTACCCCCCCCCCCAGCCAGACCCTCACAGACCACCCTGGCTATGTGTATGAATACATTTACTTTTATATCGGTGCTGTTTGTATGTGCTATTTTTCTCATACGAATTTGTCAAATTTGCGTATTGTAATCATTTATAAATGACTAAGGACTGAGTGTAATCAAGTTTTTGAAAAGGAATTGAAAGTATTGATAAACAGAAAACAAAAAAAAAATACAAATTGAATGTGTAAAGATGATAGGAATGTTTCTCAGCTGATATTTTTAGTCGAGGGATTATGCGTCGGGCGTAGGAGTAGAGATAATATAGTACTCATTGCACTTCACACACCTATCTTAATTACAACGAGGTACTAATTCCTTCGGACAAAGGAATCAATTACTTGTAACCATGTTTTTATCGTAGAGGTGAGCAGTTGAATAAAGAAGACAGCTTTTGGTTTAAGTTGCAGATAACCAGGAATGATCTCCCTTGCTGCACTGCATCAAATTCTTACGTGGTCTCTGATTTATCGCATCGCGTCTTTTTTGGAGAAATTTCAATGCACTTATGGTTTGCCCAGGAAACAATTCAAGTATTGCAGCGGTGAATTGAAAGCTTTGGCTACTGAATTTGGGGGGGGGCTGAAATTTAAAAAACTGCTTTTGGGCGGCCGTCTTTTTCTTTCACTGTATTTTCCTTTCCTTTGTGTTTGTATTAGAGAATATCATTCCGAACTATCAAATCATCTCTCACTTGCACAATTTGCGCGGATTGGCGCTGTTTTCGTGTGTGGCTGATCTTATCGAGATCCCTGCAACTCTGTTAGCCAATAACGTTGCAAGACACGTGAGTGTTGTTTCTGATGTCCACAACTCTTGTGATCGGTACAAAGATGAAGAAAAGTGAATAGGATAAATATGATAACTCTCTGGATGGCAAGTGCGACTTGACGCGAACATTGCCTAGGGAAAAGTATGGGAAAGTAGTCAGTAATTGGTCAGTGACATTGGGAGGTGTTCGGTTAATTTAGTAGCCTTGAGCAATGACATGGCCTCAATTTCCTGTGATGACTCGGAGCTCTTCGCAGTATTCGTGCTGTGTGAGAACAGGTGATTTTGACCACCTGGAACTGCATTTTGCGCAATTCATCCTGTGTAGCAGTGGTGCTGATCCCAAACTAAGGCTCTCTTCGCTCGGCAAATAAAAGTTGTGCTGTCAGTTATTTTTAATAAAGGATGAAGACGCAATTAAATGACATAGAGTTCATAAATTTGTCATGCCTAGGGGCACAGCAAGGTGATATTGCCCTCAGTCAAGTTAACAAGAAAGCTTAAATGGTTGAATTGCAGTACCCAGGCAGTTGCACCTGCGAAGATATGATTTAGCCCAAAGATTATTGCAGAATTTTGCTGTTACGCCAAATTTGTTGCCCCTGCACCCGTGAAAATTGGTGAAAATTTATGAAGCAATAATTCAAGTACTCAATAATAATATGAAATCTGTAGTGTTGCAACATTCTGGGTTGAATTCGTATTCGATCTTTAAAAAAGGCTGGTTAAACTTCCAAAATGTGACAGCTTAGTCATTAAAACTGGACCTACCGTGGAATAAAAAATATTACACAAACAGGAACTCCGCTGCGTTGACGTTTTGGCGTCTATTGTTAATTTAAATGCCACTTGGAAATGCTGGATTCTGTGAAACAAGATTGATGAAGGCATCGTTTTTGTCTGCAACAGATTTAACTTTTTGTAGATTGGTAACTTTTCAAATGTAATGGAGTGGAAATTGTCTTTATCTCTTGCTTTTAGTTTTTGTGTATACGGTTTCGAAATAAATATTCATAGGCAAGATATTGAACAAGAACATTGATTGCTTAATTAGGTTTTATGGAGATATATCCCGAACGAAATCAATGCCAGCCAAGCTGCTACATTTAATGCTGGTGTACAGAATTAATTTTTAAGTGAACCTATTTGAATTTTTGATGACGATAAAATTTTGTTGGTCTTCTTGGCGTTCTCCTCAAAAATAAAACAAGGATATCTTCATTGCTTCGCTCAATTCACCATTATGCAAGTGTAATGATTGAACAAACAGTGCAGGAAGTCTTGCCTCGTGAAGTTTATTTTTAACGTGTTTGGGTACACGCTTACCTTGATACAGAGTTCAATATTGCATGAGATATGTCATGCCTGGAGAACATCTACCATCTAAGCGTCCTTCGAAAATCTTTATGTGTGTGATTTTGTGTAGTAACTGTGATCATTTTTTTGTTTTCAGTGGATGTCGAGATGCCATGATTTGAACTTTCTGTTTTTTACCTGGCACAAGGTACAAATTAGAAAGTATGTAATATCTTTACCTTTTGGGAATTTATTTTTAGACAAAAGTTTCATTGCATTTTTATACTGAACACAAACAATAACCTCAATAAACGCTAGTGAAACTGGCTTTAAATTCAACTTGATGTTTACAAGTGAGAACAAGAAAGTCCTCCTGCGTGAACGTAAGAGAAATACCGCCCCCGCTCCACACAACCGTCCTCGTTCTGTGCAGTGGGGGAGGGGGGTTCTCCAGTCCTGGGTGGGGGTACCTCAGTCCTGGCTAGGGGAGGGGTACCTTTATCTTGGCTGGGGGTACCTTGTCCTGTGGGGGGGGGGGGTAACTCTGTCCTGGTCAGGGGGATACCCCAGTCCTGGCTTTGATGGGGTACCCCCTCCCCTTTGACAGGACCTACGACAGGACTTTGGACAAGACCAATGACAGGATTGATGTACCCCCTCCCTGAAAGGACCTGGGACCAGAACCCAATAGTACTGTCTTCGTTTATAGCGAGTAAATGGAAAGGTAGCCAAATTTTCACAATTTGGAAAGACTAAATATCTACTGTCGATATTTTCCGTTTGTAAAGAAAACATAATACCGCTAACTCTCTCGTCGAAAAGAATTCGTTGGTCGTTAGAGAACTTAAATGACGTTAATGAATGTATCTTCCAACTGCTGGCAAAGTCAAACAACATCTCAAACACGTAAAAAAAATACAGATTCTGAATAAGCAGTGGCAATTCCTGTCCTCATTCGTCTTTTGAGAAAACTACTTATGACTTATTTCCTCGACTTAGAAGTGATAAGCTTTCATGGTGTAAAAGGAATGCAAATATAAGTTTCATGCCGGGTTGAGGCCGTTCAGATGATACGATTACAACTGCATTTTTTTACCACCAAAAATAGGTTAGATGTAAGTGTCCACATGGTGCAATTGTGACAATGAAACCGAACCCCGTACCCTTTTGAAAAAAAAAATGCAGTTGCAATCAGAAAAAATCACACGAAGTGAACGGATCTTCAGAAGAAACATTTTGCTTTGCTCCAAAATTGGTAGTTTTCTATCTCAGACTAAACTTTGCAAAGTGCAATCTCGAATAAGGTTCTGCATCGTTGAAAGGTCATTTATCAGTCAACATTAAGTTTTTCTGATTAATTATTAAATGTATACTCAAGGCGATTCGTCGGTTGTCAGCAGCCAAATTTAGTCCAGTAATTGAGAAAAACACGTGCATACTCTCGTCTTCTTCACGGAGCTTTAGTTATTTTTGCAGGAGATATCTTCTTCTCACTTTATCTTTTTGTATATTTACTTCATTTACGGATCAATAACACAAATACCATCTCTGTCTGAAGTGGATTTTTCCTCTGGCCCGATGTTTTCTTCACATTACTAGTAGTTATTGAGTGTTAAATCAATAACAGCTTTTCTCCCCCTTATGTAAACATTCGTTACGGGTTTTGAACTGTGGACGCTTTGCAAATCGAACCCCTCTTGCGAAAACTGTATTTGATTTAGAGGGTATTGTTTGAGACTGAGATATCCAAATTAATTCGAGTCAACAAGTGGCGCATCTGACCTTTCATCTGTCTGAAGCGGATTTTCAATAAGCTGTCTGCGGAAGTTGTTATTAACCAATCAAGAAATGTCAGTCCTGCTTTCTTTACCGATTTGTTCAGATTTGACATGTAACTTTCTCCTGGCTGTCCATCTTTTGACAGATGAATGGTCAAATTGTTTCAGTCATGACCATTGCCAGACAGACCTGTGTACAGAAGATCTAACATACACAAAAATGAATGTACGAATTTAAATGTTATTTCGTCTGATAAAATCGGTGACTTGTGAAAATACTTCAGGTATTATTCAAGAAACTGATCCAACTTGGAGGATATTGCTCCTTAAAGTTGCAGACCATGTTCTGTTGTTGGTTTTCAAAATTGCCCTACTACATGTACTCGATGCCAGTGCTTTTAGAGTGATAGGAATCTTAGAAGGATCATCTGTTTTAGTCTCCGATAGGAGACTATCTGTGATGCACTCACTACTACTGGGTGGATATTTTTTTGGTCATATTTGTGTATTCTACCGGGTAG
>JBCAUG010642456.1:0-13976 GCA_038406175.1 Haplosyllis leylae | reverse complement strand
AGCCTTTGTTTACAAACAAAGCGAGATATAGTTCGTTTGTAGCCGAACTGTGTTTTTCCAAATAAATATAGTTCGGCCACAAGCGAACTATATTTTTTCCCCGAAACTCATACGTAAACTCATACTCATACTCGCAAGCATCGATCACACGATAATTCTGTACATGTACCTGTGTTTACAGAGCAGAAGACCTGCTGATCAGAACCAGATGAATGTGATAACGCAACCAGGAGCTGTGGCACCACCTTATCCAGGTAAATTTCTCCCGTGTCTATTTAAGGCCTGTTCACACCGAGCGTTAGGGTCAGCAGGGATGCCGCTGTCGCTGCTACTCGGTGTGGGTATGCTCTTAAAGGTTTTTAAATCGATGTCCTTGTTACCGCCCACGTACGTAGTATGACGGGAAGGTACTGTTTTCACAGGTGTGTGTCTGTCCACATCCGGGTGGGAGGGGGGTACCCGTGGGCAGTAAAATGTGTCAATTCAGTTACCACCATCACTGTTTTCAGGTCCAAGTGAGGATGGGGGTACCCCAACCCCTCCCCTCCGGGATAGGACAGCAGACCCCAAGCACTTGCTATGTGTCTCTTGCGTTCACGCAGGAGGACTTTCTTGTTGTGTTGTCGTGTTTGGTCGTTTTCATTTCAACTTCTGTACTTTTTTCTATTTACTATTTACCTCTGGGAGTGAATGTTTACACCTTGGAGATACCCTAACACCTGAAACGATGTCGGCGAGTTAAAAAAAATGCACCTCCTCTGACGTTGCGATGTGCAGAAATGAGTGTCACAATTGTTGAATTTTGCTCGAAGACAATGAAAATGTCAAAGATATGTGTCCAGTCGCACTGATACATGCGATCCACCAGAACTTTTGCTTTAGAAACTGGGCCAAATATTTACTTCTTCATATCTTTTTTAGGATCAGCTCCCCCAGCCTACGATGCGGAATATCAGGATCCCAATCTCATGCACCCAGACAAAGCTCCGATCTACGAGAATCCCACTTACACCCTGCCCAATGAACTTGGAGTTAACAACAATGCTTACTCCGAACTACCGGGAAAGGAATGAAGTGCAAATAAACGTACACTGAGAATTATTGTGCACAAAAAAAGGCATTTATTTTCTTTTTCGTTCAATCAGGATATATCTATTTGTAACTGAGAGACTTACTGAAATGCTTCATTGGTGGAATGACTGTGGGACGACATGTGTACGGTTGTGATTTAATGACATTTTTGACTTTGTCTTTAAATGAGAACAACGATAAGCATTTGGTACCTTGAGTTTAATACAAATCTATCAACTAATATTTGGTAATAAAAATGTTGACATATTGTTGCAACCGAAAGCAGTATAATTTATTTTTGGGTATTTGGCCAATGACTCAATATTCCACTTGTTTCCACTTGTTCACTGACCCGTAGTCCAAAATGGACCACTGTCCTTTACAATGTATTCCAGTTACTTTGAAGCAGATAGCTTTTGCTAGTTGCTTGAAAATGTCACAAATGTTCATAAACCAATAACAACTTGAATAAGATGAAACATGACCACAAGAACTACCTGTAGACCACAAGACAACTAGAATGCCAATATAACATCTGGAACACTAGTGGAAGCCATGTAAAGAATTGTTATTAATTAACACAAAGTACCTGTGAGGTCAAAACAGTACAGGATCCCAAGAGCAACTGAATACCTCAAGTCTGGAAGACCACAGGGTCAACTAAGTGACTAATCAGAGCAAATGGAACATTTTGGAGAAACTATTGACAGATGTCAGAGAATTTGCATAAAATTGACCAATGTGTAGTTATTAAGTACTGAACATTATAGGGCTATTACCTTGTAAGGAAATTGAGTACTTGATCCCTTTAGTTACAAAAATCAAAATCAAGTATGTCAGTTTGACACAGTTCAAAAATTGCAAACACTGTTGGATTGCATGTAACAGTTAACACTTGTAACAGGTCATTCTTCAGGCTCATTACAAAATGGCTGAACATTTCTATATTGTTACGGTGTGTGAAGAGTTGTGGATGTGAAAGTGGTGGCCTGGGACATAAAAAAACAACACTGGTGACAATAAAATCAATTTAAAATGTCATAGTGTGAACAAATATTAACAAATACTGTTTATGGTCATTTTTCTCTCTATTTTTCCTTTGTACTGCAACCATTAGCAGTATCTTTCAATACCATCTTTTGGCTGCTGATTTGGCTTCCAATAGAACAGTTTTGGCTATTTCTTCAATTGGTTTGTTAATTTAGGGTTTGTGACAGAAATCTGGACTGTTGGTCAGAAAAGGTCATTCATATGAATGATGTCATTCAGCCTCAATCTGGTAGGAATCCCCTGGCCAATCAAACACTGTTTGTGACAATAGTTTGGCTTTTTCCAGGTCCTATATGTGTGACCAAAGAAGTGATTGGTTCACATAATAGGGTCAGGTGAAGTTCACAGCCTTAAACTGAACTGGATATCCTTATTTGGGCATGAATGCCATAGTTTCTGTGAATGTTAACATTGACTAGCCAGTTTGTTGATTTTTGTGTAGTAATCCAGGCACCAACTTGACATAGATCCATATTAATTTTCCCCAAACATTTCCATTAGCTCTGATTGGATGCTCAGGCATCCCTGTGTTCCTTCAGGCCTGGGAACATCAGTTGCTTGTGGGTCTTCATACTGTTTAGACATATGTACACTTTGTGTCAAAATGTATACAAACTTGTTCCAGTCAACTCTTCTTCAATTAAATGCCTTTATGTGGCTTCCACTGGCATTACAGGTGATGTGAATTTAATTTAAAGGTTATTCTTTCGGGTATTCACAGGAATTTCCTGTGAAAGTGGTAGGAATTGGTTATTTTAATGGTTATTTCATGTCTTGCTTGAAGCTGTATTGGGTGTGTGAATCCATTCTCCTTTAGGAGCCAGTGTGAACAACTGAGATTCTGGTCTGTCTGGTTGTCTGGATGTATGAATGTGTCATTTTCTTAAAGAAAACTGGTCTCCATGAGCTTGCTTATATGGCTCTTGTGTGAATGCATTGTATTTGTTAACATTTGTTAAAATAGCTTGCTCATACACAGACTAAAGGAGCTGGAGTGAATCTGATCTAGAAATACTGGTATTTTGTTGCTCCTCACACATTCTGGTCATAATTGTCATAGTTTCACATTCAGGAGTAAACTTGCTTCAAACTGAAAACTTGTTTGTTGCAATGGTCCTCCTGGTTGTGGTCAAGCATTCTGACCAATATTTGTTAACATAGTATGTGAATGTGTCATTTTTCTTTACTTTTAGCTCAATGGAGGCTTGTCCTCCTGAGAATACTGTGCTCATATTTGATATTCCATTCTCCAGGTGTTTCAACAAATGTGCCAACTGTACAAAATCTGTCTTTAAATGTTGGAACTTAAAAGACAGGCAATAAACTGTGATGCAACAAAGCAGCAAGGTGCTTGTGACTCATTACAGGGCATTGCACACATTAATGAAGTCCATTGTACAGCGAATCAAACCTTGACAGTTTCGATTCCTATCGTGTCAGTCAGAGTCAGGGTTTTCGCCACATGACCACAGATAAAAAAGTGTGCATTTCAGCCAAATACATCTTTTCTTTTACTTCCTTTGTTAAACCTGTTTCATTAACTCCAACGTTTGGTGGAAATTGCTACTTATCTCCCAAATGATTAATTATATATGTATTAAAAGAACATGCCGAGAGAAGTATAAAAAACACAAAAATGCCAGCCAAATCTGGCAACAGTCCTAATTTGTGTAATTTAGAAAAACCTCAGTGTCGCATGTTTCGCTGAAAAATGTACCAGGTTACTATTCTATTGGGGTGAATGACCTGGCCCTTGAAATACAGGGGGCGAAACCGGTTCGCACATGTTAATGTGAGCAAAGTCATCTGCAGGAATGCTCCAAAGTCGCATACAGAAAAGCAATTGTTAATGTGAAATTTCAACCACACTGAAACTTAACATGAAAATGACTGTAACATTCAAGCAGATTCATTATAGCTTGTAATATTCTAAGAAATTATTACAAAAAAATGAGGATTTATTTGTTGAAGAACATATTGCACACATTAATTACACTCATTATTTTCATTCTGCACACCCCATGTTAAAAGTTCGTTGGAAAATTTATGGTCACATTTTAAGGTATTTAGACTGATGCTAAGAATTCAATGTTTGTTTTATCACACAGCAAGCAAGGGAATACCAACTACGGTTCCTGGACCAGACCTAGTGGAGGATAGGGTAACCTGGTCAGGGTACCCCTTCCTCTCTGGCTAGGTCTGGTCCTGTCGGGTAGAGTCACGTGGTCAGAAAACCGCCTCCCCCTCCCCTCCAACCTGCCTAGGTCTTCTCTAGCCTGGGCTGGGGGGCGTGGGGGTTAGGGTCCCCTGGTCAGAGTACCCCACTACCTCCCCTTCCCCTGCCTAGATTTTGTCTGGTTTGGGAGGGAGGATAGGGTCACCATTCAGTTATTACCAGAAATGAACGTATCCAATCATCTCACACAGACACTATTCGTAATGCTATTTTATTCAGAGATAACCCGATATTGCCTGAAACGAGAGTGCCCATTCATCTGACTGTTTTAAGATCAAATTGACTCCATGAAGACCAAGGAAACAGAAAATGAAAGCAATTCTGACCTATAGCATGGGTAACTACCTTCACAATTTTTCACCTACAGAGAAAATGTACTGACCAGAGTCAGAACGGGATGAGTGTAATAACACAACCTGGAGCCAGGGCGCGACCTGATCCAGGTAAAATTTTACCATGTCCATTTAGACCCCCCACCCACCCAGCCACGTTCGAGTACTTAATTTTAAGGTAAAGCCAAAATATTTACAGTTCTAATAGTACAAAGGTTTTAGTCTGAGAGATGATGAGCCTAAAGCAGGGAAAAAAGCAAGTCGTGTTCAGTAAGAGTTCTCCTTATATACTTGGGATTTAAGAAATTGGCAACTCCTCAGAGAAGTTCTTCGTACTGTGCACAACTAATGTTAACATTTTTAGCTTTTCATGATGCAATAACAAAAATGTTAATTGCTTTTCTCTTGTTGTTTGTATTTTATATAGAATCAGCAAAGAAGTTATTTGCACTGTAAGATCGGGAAATAAAACAGGTATTCTTCTTCAACCTGTGTCTTATTTTCTCATCATGTCACTTTAATTTTTATTATCAATTCTGCATCTCAGATTGGTGTTTCTAGAAAAGAAAATAGAATTGATTAAATTTTCTGGTGAGAAAAAATCTCTTTTGGGTTGAAAACATCAATTTTTCATAAAATTTGACCAGCAATATCTTTACGATGAAAATATGCAGCTTCTGCATCTGCCTTCGTAGTGCTTCTGTTTAAAAACACTGCATGGTTGTGAGTTCGAGCCCCAAACCTCCACCAATGCTCATGGACATGTCTGCAGGAATGTGGATCAAAAAGGCTCGGCTGCCATGCTAACCTCTATACAGTTAGCAGGTGTCACACCAGAGGTGAATCTGAGGAGTAGCACACAGGCAACAAAGCATGTAAGCCAGAAATCCACCCTGGCTTTGAAACCCAGGGCAAACATTACCAGAAGTCCAAAACAGGGGTATCAGTGGCCCCACGAAAGGGACTTATATCCCCCAAAAAATTTTAAAAAAATAATAGAAATGAATTCGGATCAGTACTTCTGTGCAGAACTCTTAGGAGAACGCCAAGATATAACTTTGCAAACTTTACAGAAAAACTGCATGAAATCGAGAAAAATTTGTCAGTAGCATTACCAGCAATGAATTAACACGCGAAAAATACTATTGGCACCACCTGATTTTAAAATTTAATTGTGATGGACTTACTTTAAATACACTGTTGAAGTTGTTGGCCTCATGGAAAACTAGTTGTGTGTACTAAATCCTTTCCGGTAATTAGAGGTGCAGTATTCCCACATGTAATTTTAAAAATACAAACATCTCTCACAAACTACTATCCTAAAACTGTAATCAAGAAATACTACCGAAAGAAATCTAAGTAAATTTCTATTCATACAGCAAGCACCATAAAAGTCTGACCCATCAGTTGTAGTGATCTTACAAAACAAATAACAGCACCCTCAAGAGTAAACCCATTGCAAAATCACAACGTTCAAAAACTAAATTTTTTCGCTCATTGCTGGTACTGAATGCTTGTGGATACATGATCTGTAAGTAGGCTTGACCTGGCTGTCGTGCTGTCCACCAAGAGATCACTAGGTGTCACACCAGAGGTGAATCTGAGGAATCCATTGCATGCAGGCAACAAAACATGCAAGTGAGGAATGCACTCAGGGTAGACATAACCAGAAGTCCAAAACAGTGGAAGCATTGGTCCCATAAAAAGGAATTATGTCCTGCAATTTTTTTTCCAAAAATTCTAAGCCAAAGTTTCATAAGGCGAAGGGTGTGCAGCATAAGCCAATGGTGTAGTCACCTAATGTGTAGAGTGTCAGCATCTCCCTGTCAATGTTTACATGTTTACAAACTGTTCATACACTCAAACAGAAAAATTCAGTATACGTGGTGAGACTGGAATCCTCGATCAAGCATGCCGCAGCACAACACTTAAACAATTGTACCAAATTGTTACGACAGTGAAAATAGCTAATATTAGGTAGTGAAAAAAGTTTCACTTCAGGTGGCTCATTCGCTCCCCTTCGCCCCCTTTGCTCCCCACCACCACTATGTCATAATTGAACTTTTTGTTGCCACAGGTGGTGGGGACCTAAAACCTAGTATACAATACACTTTGCCCCCCTTCGCTCCCCACCACCACTATACCACTATATGTTGTAAGTGAACTTTTTGTGGTCACATGTGGTGGGGAGCAAAAGGGGCAAAGGGGGGGCAAAGGGGAGCAAAGGGGAATGAATGGGGCAAAGTGGGGTGAAGGGGATAAAGGGGAGTGAAGGGGAGCAAAGAGGGGCAAAGGGAGTGATGAGGAGTGAAGGGGGCAAAGGGGAGTGAAGGGGGCAAAGGGAAGTGAGGGGGGGGTGAAGGGTGTTGTATACTAGGTTTTAGGGTCCCCACCACCTGCAGCAACAAAAAGTTCTATCACATAATGTTTTGTTGAGCTGTCCCTACCACCTCCAAATAGAATCCTCACCCCATGTAAACTCACTGAGCCGCAAAAGGCCTTCGTAGGTGCCCACCGTGGGCCCAACATTTTGGGGCAAAACCCTCAATCAACCACTAAGGTGACTCTAACGAGCCACCAACTAGTTCATAGCAGTTTTTCAAAATCATCTACAAATCTATGAGCGTAGTTTTGATCAGCCAACAATTCTCATGGACTCTAGATTTCATCTTCACACTGATGTGAGTCAGATCGGCTGTCACACAAGAAGGAGGCTGCAATCAAGTTTTCAAACCAAAGTGACATTTTGGGCTTTCATATGTTTCATAAAAAATTCCGGGAACAAAATGTGGGTAGTTGAAGTCCCCGAGGTTCAATCCAACAGTCTACCACTTAGCTATTAAGACACTGATTGGAAGTCTGTGAGTTTTAAGAATAAACTTTTTCAATTTCTGATCGCAGTTTTATAGTAGTTGCCTTAGTGAATTATGGATTTTTTTTGGTTATAAGCCAAATACAGTTTTTTAAAATTGTCTGTATATTAGTAAGGAAATCAGAATAAAGTGATAATATTTCAATTATGCAGTAAATACTGATTACTTCCTTCTACCAAATGCTTTTGTTTGTTAGACATTAAAAGTTTAAATACTAAAACATACCTTGAATCAACACAATTTCACCGCAACAATTTTTAGCAATTCTAATTCTTGTATATTTGAGGCTGGCCGAATTGTTAAAATTGGCTGGGAAATAGATTTTGAATCGATGTGCTATTTTCTTGTGTCATGGCTATTAAAAGAAATAATGAAAATGAATTTTCCCATATTTTACACAAATAAGTATGACTACAACATCTGAAATTAAACGTGCGACACGGAAACATGTTGCTTCGCCGGACAACATTGTTCATTGAAATGTATCTCGATTTTTAGAGACGTCCTCTAATATATTAAATTTGACAGGTTTGTCTGCTACAATTTATTGTCAACCAGATCCACATCAGTGGAGGACTCACTTTACTGCTACTGTTGGGAAACCCTCAAGTGTCTTGAAATGCTGATTACTTCTTCTGGACAGGTTTCACCTTAAGATGGGACTTCTCATTGTGTATTTATTGGGACTTGTCATTGTGTATTTATTGGGACTTAGGTTTGTATCTTTGTTGATAGGTACAGTGCTCTGAAAGACTCAGACATTCGGAGACAATTTCAATCCAGTTTTATTGCTTGATAAGAGTCAGTATTGCATATAACAGTCTGGCACCTTCAGGCTAACTTTCGAAAACAACCTTTAGAAAGATGAAAAACTAGTTCTCATAACACACCACAGTTTTAAGGATTACAATGGCACAATGCTTGCACCAGAACCCATGGACAAAGTATAACATATAATGTTTCTGCAATAGGATCTTTCTGTGCTCTCTAGGAATTGTTGGTCTTGTGGCTTTGAATTACCATGGGACCACAGTCCATGCTCTGGGTGAGATATTCTGTCCTTTAAGTGTTTCTTATTGGAGAACCAGAGTGCTGGACTAGTCCTTGTCCTTATCAGTATAAGTCTCACCTTAAACCTGTTCATTGAACAGAATGTCCTCTAACCCACAGACACTTCCTGGAGATGGTCACCTACTTAGGTCGGACAGCTTCCCCTAGCATCTAGGTAAAGAGTTCTGTAGTTAATATTAGTCTTTTCCAACCCACAGACAATATAGAATAGGTCAGTGTCCACTTCTATCATCTAGGTAAGGAAATTCTGGTGGCAGGCTATACCTTAGTTAACGGCTCACAATCCACCTCTTACATATTAAGTGTCCTTTATGGCAGGCTATACCTGATTCACAGGGCACACTTCCATAAACTGGCAGGCCATTTCTATTGTACAGGGCACACATCCAAAGGTCTCAATATAGAGTTCACTGCAAGTCCTTATGGCAGGCTATTCCTTGATTAGGGCACACATCCATAGGTTCTTCCAATGAAGGGCTTTGTCTTTGCCCAGCAACAAAACTTTATTATGGTCAGGTTTGACCAGATACTCAAAGTACCACAAGTGTTCACAGTCAGGGAGCTACATACTAAGTTCTTAGCTGCTTCTTTTCCACACTATACTTAAATGTTGTGTAAAAGTGCAGCTTTACCTTTCTGATTATTATTTATAACCACTATTCATAACCACCCTTTGATGGTTTAATAGACCTGTCAGCCTATTAAGACTGATCATACATTATTGTTGAGGTTGCACGCAACTTGGGATTCTAGCCCCTTTCAAATTCAACTACATGGACTAAACTCCTCGTTTCCTTGAATCAGATAAGCTTTTTTTCCAATCTATTTTGTGAAGTGTGTGGACTGAATTGTCGATTCGAGACGGCAATTTAAAATTAAGTGGTGTGTAAAAGAGGAAATCAATAATAAGTTAAAGAAGTTTTGAATACAAAGCACATTTATATGATTTATTTGAAAGTCTAATCCCATTCCAAAGAGCTTCCTCAATAATTCTGACAGTAATGTTCTCTGCTATTGTTTCGGCTACATATCGGGAAATATCCTCTTCTTCTAGACAAAATGGAGAATTATCAGTAGCTCCCAAGTGCTCTGCATTTGTTGGGTAAAATTAAACACGGGCATTATTCAAAGCACTTTTCAAAGCACTGGGGAGTTTATGTGTCAATAGCAGCCTATTTCAGGTTGAAAACATTCTATCTCTTGAGAGTCACCAGAAGAAGACATACAAACCTCAACTGTTGCTGCCAGGAATTTTTGACTGGTTGTTTTCAAATCAATAAATGGTATACAATTCTGATCTGCAACTTCGCCCAGAATTTGATTGCAATTAAGAGGATTCACTTGACTGAGGTGCGAGACTCTTTATAGACTTCAATGCATTCTAAAATTGTATACAATTTATTGATATGTTACAGTCAGCAATTATTCTTAGTAGTAAAGTTTCGTGTTTAAAAAAATATTCAGTTGAAATTATTTGAAATTTTACAATATTTGAGGGACAGGTGAACAAATGTTTGGCAAGTTGCTCTTAAAAACTAAGGGCTAATTCTTTCATTTATTTTAGTAGAAAGAATTTCCCAATATTTGTATCAAATGTTGTTTTATGGTATATTTAACTCACTTCAAACTGGTAAATCTTGGTCAAATCACTTTCTTTTTTCATGGTAAAATATTGCATAGTTTGGTTATGAACTCCCTTGCCAGCTGAGAATTTGGCTTAAACTTACTGTTTCAGGACAGCCTGGGATACTGCTGTGCTTTGTTGAATATTTGTATTTTGTGGCAAAATAATAAACAAGAAGCCAAGAGGCTTTATGCAGAGCTGCTGTTGTTGTTTTTTCTTAGATGTTTGAATGAGTTTTATTTTATTTTTGTAAAGGTTCAACTTCTATGACTTTTACATAGCATTGACCCCTCACCTTAATATTATATAGATCTAAGTGTAGATCTACATAATATCAAGTTAAGCAGTTGTTGAATGAGTAAACAATCTCCTTCCCTTTTTGTTCACCTGGGGTGGTGTTTTTATACTTAAATTTTGTTGTGTTTTTTTTAAAGTATTTATAATAGTGGCCAAAAAAGATAAATATATTTTTTGATGGTTTATTAGGTCATGGACTTGTCACAAACAGGTCACAGACTTGTCAAAAACTGGTTAAAATCTGGTCATGGACTTATCACAAACTAGATACAAAGAGGTCACAGACCTGTCACAAACTGGTCATTAACAGGACAGGGACCTGTCACAAACTGGTTACAGACCTGTCATGAACTGGTCACAAACAGGTCACAGACTTGTCACAAGCTGGTCATGAACAGATAAGGGACCTGTCATGAACAGGTCACAGACCTATCACAAACTGGTCACAGACCTGTATTAAACCTGTCATGAACAGGTCATAGACCTGTCACAAACCAGTCATGGACACATCATGAACCCACACTTCATGCTGATTGGTTGGTTCCCCATCACATCATTCCAAATGCTAAATTTCCATCAATCACTCCACTGTAAAGTAGGTATCATTATCATAAAAGTGCCAAAGGCTCCCCTTCACCCTGCCCAATATCCTCCATTCCCCCATTTCAAACACTAAGCTGACCTTAACAATTCAGCAAAAACTTAGCTTTTGTTTTTGCGATTGGCTGTAAAGTAGGTTTTAATCTGTAATTTAATTTTAAATCTAGTTAAAAACAGATTATGAAAAATGATACTGCCTTCTTAGCTGTTTCCTCGGGAAATAAATTTTTGCACAAATTTATTTCTCTGTTTCCTAGTGATTGTGTGTTCTAGTGATTGACCATCTAGACCTGTAGATCAGTCTTACCCACAACATTGCCCAGACCAAGAGTATTGAAGTATCCTTAAAGAAGCAGTATCAGATCATACTCTCAATGGTTGCCGAATATATAAAATAAAATTATTAGGGAGAGATGTCACAGATGCTAATCTTACCTAATCAAGATTTATTTTTCTTTCCGAATTTTTTCAATAATTTTTAATATATATTAAAATTTAAAAGTTGAAGAGTATCCATGTAGCTCAGATCACCTTACTAATATTTGTAATTATATACCAAGAAATTTATTCTAAATATTTGAGTATTTCCTGTACTCTTTAAAATGTGTAAAAAATTGCTTACTGATGCCCCTACTAAACCTTTAGACAGAATTTACTCATATCCCTTCAAATGGCAGAAACTATTGAACTTCTGGCAGGGTGAATCACAAAGACCAAAACATTCCTTGAGACAATAAAGCCTATTCATCATTTTCCTTTTGCAATTGACAAGAATTGATAAGAATTAAGTTTGTGCAATTGATGGAAAATTTACCACAAAGACTGATAATTTGTACATGCTGTAAATTTATGTGTCTGATGGAATATGGAGTTAGTTTTACTGCCAAAAAATCACAATGTTCCCAACCATGTTTTTCAGTAATTGCTAGTAATTACACGAAACAAATCTCATAACGTGCAGTAAATCTACTCCAACAAATCACCAATTGTCACTAGGTTCCAGTTCAAATCCCTCGTTTGAAGAGAAAAATACAATTATTTTGCTCAGTCAATTTCCGGATCCAGGATTTCCTGTACGAGCCCCCGCGGCGCTCACCTGCGGCCACTTTGCCTCTAAATCCGCCATGTAGCAATGATAAGATCAATTAGACAGAGTGTGAACAAAGGCAAAACAGATGCAGAGTCAATCAATCTGATTGATAATTTCTAGTAGATTTAAAGGACAGAATTTTACTACATAACGCCGATCGATCTCAAGATGGTAACGTTAAAAACCTTTGTGATAATGATTAGGATTTTTCATATGTGAGCAATTCACAGCATGATCGGTAGCTAGGTTTACCTTGTTACATGTGTAGGTTTGTTCACACCTGTGAACAACTGTTATTATATACACAGCCTTTAATTGATTGCATGTGGGGGTGAGGCCACTGTCTTGTGTATGGTGTGTACTGAGTAGTGAGTACATAATATACTGAGATTAATTTGCCAATACTGCACCTGGTCCCTAGGTATGCTGAACTTCTCATTCAATCATTTCAATGCTGTACCTGTGACCAGAAGCAATGCGTATGGTGAATCTGAATGCATTTGAATAATTTTGAAAAAAAATTGGGTGTTACATCTGAAAATAGATCACATGTCATATCAGCCCTCAGCCATGCTGTCTGCAAGGAGAGCAAGAATTCTTTTTCCAAAATCACAATTTCAGATCACGAAGTGCCAGTAAGGACAGTCGTAATAGAAACAAGATACTCATGAAGGCCATAAAGTTAGATCTAGGGTTTAAGACCAATGAACACCCAAAGTCTTTCTCCGGACCACCACTCCATCTTAAAGGAGACATTCCATGAAAAGCTGTTTTTGTAGGCTTCTAGTCAGCAGGTACAATTTTGGAATGAATGAATGAATGGTAAGCTCTCATGATAGATCAGCACATACCTCTTCCTTGTGCTAAAACAAACATCTCTCTGATGCCCTGGTCACATGTCTCTTCCCTTCCCCATATAATACCACTTCAAGCACTGCAGAGCACACAATCAGGCCCTACCCTGAGCAACTTGTTATGATATACATGCCTCGTCGTGTCTGTCCATAGTTGTTGTTTCATTTTACACAGGATTTCATTATCGTGAATCAGCAATCTCCTCGTGATTACGCCTTTACACAAAAGAGTGAAAGGTTACTATTTCCATTCAGATTCAGGAAATTAACTCTTCACCTGAGCCCAGAGGTTTCAAGCTGGTGTGTGGCGTGCGGACCTCGGGAACAGCTGACAATCGCTGAAGGTTGTCTCTCATGACACTGGTTAAACTCAATGCCACTTCGTCCCGTAAGCCGATTTTAAATGTGATGTCGTAGTACTAAGTTCACTGCTGACAATTCTTTTTTTCACGGGGTAGTAGATCTATATATACTTTCCAAATCTGCACTGAAGTGTCTATTGTCAATTTAAAATGTGGCTGATCCATTCTTCTGGGGGGGGAGGGGATCATAACCCATAATCTGTATATTTTTCACTACTCTGTTTTCTTATGCTGGGTTTTATCATTTCTGAGAAACATTCCCAGTAAAATGTTCAGAAATAACCTTTTGGAATGTGGCTCTAGTTTTGACAAATGCATTATTCGTTTTCTTAATATAAGAAAATCAAGGGTCTTATTTCTTCTTTAGGTTTAGTTTGCAGATACATTAGTCTGTAAGCTGGGATCTTGTGGCTCCCTTAGGGCCCCAGGGGCTGTTACATTTTTAGCAGAGCTGTTGTAAACAGCTTTGCTCTTTAAATGGGAAATATTTTTTGCTGAAATCTCACAATTTCTCAT